>CM040466.1:22456495-22507111 GCA_022758105.1 Pangasianodon gigas
TCATGCCTAGATCAAAAGAGGCCTTCAGAAAGAATGTTGAAGATGCCTGAGATGGGGTTTTAAAAGATTTCCAAAATATTGGAAATCAATCATTCCACTGTCCAGATCATCATCTACAAAATGAGAAGATTTAAAACCACTGCCAACTTGTCCAGGCCAGGCAGCCCCAGCAAATTTAATCCGAGAGCAGCATGTAAGATGTGAAAAGAAGTCTCTAAAACCCCAGAATTTCAACACAGGAGCTGCAGGTAGCACTCACTGTTGATGACAAAGTGCAGACCCCTATCATTAGAAACAGACAGCACAAATTTGACCTACATTGAAAGTCTGCCAGGAGGAAGCCTTTGTTGTCTAAAAGGAACATCAGGGCAAGACTAAATTTGCTAAAGAACATCTAGGCAAGGACCAGGCTTTCTGGAAAAATGTACTATGAGTAGACGAGTCAAAGATAGAGTTGTTTGGTCACAGTACCAGAAGCCGTTTGAAGATGTTTGGCGAAAACCAAAGATAGTATTTGATCAGAAAAACCACCATACCAACTTTTAAGCATGGTGGTAGAAATGTTATGGTTTGGGGCTGCTTCGCTGCCTCGTAGTTGTATAACAGACTATGAATTTTATTTCATAACAGAGGCCCACATGGCCTCTATATTTCTGCTCTCAAAGTCTTCTTCAAACAGTAGATTGTGATACCTTCACCCCTGCCCTGTGGAGGTTGTTGTTGATGTCACTGACTGCTGTTTTTGGGGTTTTCTCCACAGTTTTCACAATGTTTTTGTAATGAACTGCTGTTGTCTAGTTGTTAGTAAACCAGTGGTTTCTTTCCTTTCCAGGACAAACTGTCATACTGGTTATGCCCAATGCTTGTGCAACTGAACTGATCGATTTTCCCTCTTTTCTAAGCTTCAAAATGGCTTGGTTTTCTCTCATAGACAGCTCTCTGGTGTTCATGTTGGTTTATCCTTTTTCACAACAAATGCACTCTTCACAAGTAAAATTCAGGGCTCAAACCAAGAGTAGACATTCAGAGCTATTAATGGTTTAAACAAGCAATCAAGCAGGGCAAACCTGGGCATCAAGAAACACCTGTTGTTCCAATATTCTTGATCACTTGAAAAATAGGTGGGTTCAAACAAAAGGTGCCAAGTTGCAAGCTGTTTAACACATCTAGATGTAAATATCAGGAAATGAAAGCTGAAATTCTGATCTCATATTCGTCTTTTGATCTCAAACCCAAAAGTCTTAAAAATAGCCGCATGCTCCTAATGTTGTAAAATAGAAACCTATACAACCGAGTCAGGTTAGCAATATGAGAAGAGAAAGATAGGGAAAAAGGATGTAAATGACACTGTCCGGGTCTTCTTTTTTTACACTAGATGGCAGCAGTAAGTAGCAAATGGTCCACACACACACATAATTACCAGCAGGCTGTGGCACATTCAGGACATGGATATAGATACATTATTTCTATAATCATAAATCAAACAGTGGGAAAATATTACTGAAATGCCAGTTTTGCCTGCCAGTACACAGTACTGCAATGAAGGACTCCAAATGCAAACAACTTGTCCAGTATGTGTGCTAATTCAGAACAATAAGTAAGCCACTGAAAATTAAGAATTCACAATACTAGCAAACAACATTCAAAAAAAAAAAAAAAAAAGTTATTCTACACACCTGGTAGGGCTGTGATATATGGCCAAAAATCCCATTACAACTTTTCCATACCATAGCATTTATTGATAGTTTATTGACCATTTTGTATTTTTCAATTTCATGCTCAATTTTGAGTCTGAGTAACAGTTTGAACCAAAAAAAAGCCTTATCTGGTGTAATAAAATTTTTTCCTAATTATAAGAATTCTAAAATCATAAAAAGAAATATAAATATTCATAAGAAAATGCAATTCAGTCATCGTCAGACACCTTTTGCTACCTTAAAATTCAATAAAAACAAGATAATATGTTGAAGACATGAGGTGGAATAGTACCTACAATTACTTTAATGTACTGGGTATAAATACTGATCTGTCTGATCAGTCTCTGGCAATCTTTGCAAACATCACTGCTGCATGGGAAATCTGATTTTAAAAAACTAAAAAAAAAAGAGAAAAACACCAGTGAAACACTGCAGAGGGTGTGTGCTCTTTTCTCCGTAAGTTCAAGATAGCAAACTCATATTTATGCTAGTTTGCGCTTACTGCGTGCTTACTAGCATGGGTACATTTCTTCTCCCCTCCTGCCTCTAGATTAAAAAGTACACATTGCTTTCCAGTCAAAAATTAACAGATCCAATGATCTAGGGATAAGGAGATCTGGTGAACTAGAGTTCTAATGAGCCAGGGATTTCATAAAGCAGAGAAAGCTATTCTCTGGATCTTGGGATCCAGTGATGTGCAATTCCATCTATTGACCCAGTGATCTAGTGTGTGTAGGGGGGATGTGTTACTTGGGGATCTAGTGAGCCAGTGATCAATCAATCAAGGGATCTAAAGATCTAGGGACTGATCCAGGGATCAGTTAATCAATCCAAGAGATACAAGAATCAGCCCAGCGTTCATCTGAACCATCGATTTTAATGTAGGCTGTTACCTTTGAGCATATTCAGTGCTCCTTCTATGCTGCCACTGTTAAGGAAGAACTCCGTTGCAATGGTGACAAGGTGACAGCGAGATGTTCCATTTTCACTACTAAAGAGCCCTTTGAGCATAGTGAATTCCAGCTCCAATCTAGACATCACGCACAACAGCTTCAAACCCTACACAGACACAGACAAACCAAAAGCAAGTTTCCTTTAAAAAAACAAATATTCATAATATTTCATAAGCTCTAACACACCTTTTCAACTCATGAGAACCTTTTTTCAAATATTGCCAAAACAGTGAATATAAGCAGAGGTTAGCTTGAGGACTAATCTGCATGCACAAACACACCTTGGTCCAGTCTTGGGTTCTGTGATAGCTGAGCATCAGTGAGACTCCTACTCGTCCCAGAAAGCTTTTAACCATCTCGTCTGATGGCATTTCCTGACAAACTAGACAGGACCACACACACAGACTTGTGATATAAATGTGTAGTTGGTGTTGCATATGAAAATGTAAAGCTGTGTAGAGCAAACCTATGTAAAAGTAAGTACTTACGCATGCAGCTAACATTTATTTGAGTAGCAAAGACGGATATTTCAAGCAACTGAACACAATAAAATGCAATAACTGAGTATTTGATATTTAAACCATATTTAAAAGTCAAATGTGTGCTGGGAATTATTTTGCTTTACTTAATCAAACAATTAAATAACAGAAGCTTAAATAACAAAAGCATAGCATTTCACTTTTTAAACTGCATAGAAAAGATCAGCAGCCGATTAGAATTAATTTCAATATTAATTCTGCCTCAGACAGAGTGAACATAAGCAGAAGTGCTACACAATGCATTTGTAACACACACAGTGCTGAAAATTGCGCCTTTAAATATGCAACAAAATCCTAAGATTGTAAAATCAATTTCAGCAAAAACTTTATTTTTGATTTAATATTATATAGTCCCCTCTGAAAGTATTGGAATGGGAAGGCCAATTCTTTTTTTTTTTTTTTTTTTTGCTATACACTGAAGACTTTTGGGTTTAAGTTCAAAAGATGAATATGGGATGATAGACCAGAATTTCAGCTTTCATTTCCTGATATTTACATCTAGATGTGTTAATCAACTTAAAACATGGCACCTTTTGTTGGAACCCACTCATTTTTCAAGTGATCAAAAATAATAGAACACCTTGATGCCCAGGTGTGCCCTGTTAGATTGATTGTTTAAACAATTAACAGCTCTGAAAGTCTACTCTTGGTGTGAGCCCTGGGTTTCACCTGTGAAGACTGCATTTGTTGTTTAAAAGGATAAACCAGGATGAAGACCAGAGAGCTGCCAATGGGAGTAAAGAGGGAAATCAGTTAGAGTCACTGCACAAGCATTGCGCATAGCCACTTAAACAATTTGCAATGTCTTGAAAAACAAAGAAACCACTGGTGTACTAACAACCAGACATGGAACAGATCGGCCAAGGAAAACGACGGCAGTTAATGACAGAAACATTGTGATAGTGGTGAAGAAAAACCCAAAAACAGTTAGTGACATCACCAACAACCTCCACAGGGCAGGGATGAAGGCATCACAATCCACCATTTAAAGATGATTTCGGAAGCAGAAATATAGAGGCCTTACCACAAGATACAAACCACTCATCAGCAGTAAGAATCGAAAGGCCAGATTGGAATTCACAAAGAAATACAGAAAGGAGCCACAAATGTTCTGGAACCAAGATTAACCTCTAACCTCTAAGTATGGAGAAAGAAAGAATCTGCTCATGATCCAAAAACATGCGAGCTCATCGGTCAAGCATGGTGGAGGTAGTGTCATGGCTTGGGTTTGCATGGCTGCTTCTGGAATGAGCTCGTTAATCTTTATTGATGGTGTAACTCATGATGGCAACAGCAGAATGAATTCAGAAGTCTACGGAAATATTCTGTCTGCCAATTAACAGAGAAATGCATGGAATATAATTGGAAGGAACTTCATCACTGAGCAAGACCCAGAGACCCAAAACACACTACCAACAGAACAAAGGACTTCGTCAGGGGAGAAAGTGGAAGGTTTTAGACTGGCCAAGTCAATCACCAGACCTAAACCCAACTGAGCATGCATTTCACCTCCTAAAGAGGAAACTGAACAGATAAATCCCCCAAAACAAACCACAACTGAAGGAAGCTGCAGTACAAATGAAGAATTCAACAGTTTGGTAATGTCAGTGGGTCATAGGCTTGATGCAGTTACTGCAAGCAAGGGATATGCAACCAAATATTAAGTGTTGTTTCCTTTAAAATTATCTTTTGCTCACCTAAAATTGGGTGGTCTGCCACCAAAGCACATCGATCCAATACTTTTGATACTTTCTTTCAATAGTTTTGGAGGGGACCATATATTTACCAGCCACTTTGATTTTTTTTCTTTTTGCTGACATTTAGCTAGAATTCACCTTTCTCAGGTTATCCACAATCCATGTTATTATCTACCATCTTCCAACACACAGTTTGGCAAAATTCCAAATGGCTCAGTATTCACCATACATGCTAACTACACAGAGTAACATAATGGCTTTGTAGACTTTGTAGTGCAGTACACGTCTAATAAAATATAAACATAAATAAATATATACATAAATCACCAGATTAAGAGATAAAGCCACTCATCAAAATTGGTTGAATGCAATTCTACACATTCAAACTGCATCGGGTTAAGCTCTGATTATCGGTTAAGAACTGCCATGGAACAAGCCAGTTTTCGGCAGTTGCACATGTGAGAAGCAATTAATTGCGTGTACCTGACTCAGCGAATGGTTCATAAGGCAGAGTCAGTTTATCTTTAGGCTCTTTCAGCAGCGCCATGGTGACACAGCAGCAGAACCTTGACAGCTCTACTGCACTGTGACGACCACCACACACAGTGCAGAACACGCGTGCTAGAGCAGGCCAGTCCTCTTGCTGCCTACAGAGCTACACACATTCGCACAAATAAATGTTGAACCTTAATAGCAGAATTTACTTCATGCAGCTTAATATTTACACAATCAAACTGCTAGAGAAATACAAGCATGTTTAGCAGATTGCAACATTTCATGGTGTACCTTTTTTGTACAGTTTATCTGCAAAACAGGATTCTAAGTTTATTTAATGGTTTGTTCTTATTGATAAATTACAAGATATTTTATAGCATTTTTATTAGTAAGCTCAAATCCCCATTTACATGCTGTAATTCAGTTATGTGAACATGCCTCATCAAGGTATAACAATGTATAACAACGTACAATACATCACTGTTAAGTCTTATTTAAGGTATTAAATCTTCAAATAAGCTCAGCCAGAAAAGGAAATACAAACACTATATCAAGTGATTATGGATATAATTATCAACATAGAAAACCATAATTGGAAGAAACGGACAAACAACCAGACAGACAGATAAACATCCAGCAAACACAGAAAGTTTCCCTAATGTTAGCATTCTGTTCCCCTTTGGTTATTTTTGGGCAAACAAATTCATACCATTGTGGGAACATTCGATTTTGGTTAATAAAGTGAGCACTGTTCCCAAAATGGTTATATAACAACTGACATGGTACATTTACCAGAAATTATTTTACAGTACTATATTTTTAACTAATTAATGCACAAAAAAACTACCTGAAAAACCAAATAGGAACCAAAATAAGATCCGTTTGTTTAGGTACCCAAAAAAACCAAACATTTCCTGCACATTCTGGGAACCAACAATTGTTAGCTGGGTAGACAGACAGACAGACAAATACATTTCTGCAAACACAGACTGACAGTCTGTCTCTTTCTCAAAATGTGTATGTCTGAGGGACAAATAAACAATAAAGAAAAAGGCAGCACAGCACTAGGAGTAAATGTGTATATTGTTTGTCTCACCTCCACTCGGACTACAGCCTGGGCCAACTCCGACAGCTCAGCAGTGTGTGGGTTAGTGGCCAGAGCCCTGCACACACACAGCAGGTGTTTGCATAGGGTGGTATGCATGGCAGTGTAAATGTATCTGTACTTTTAGTGTTTAGTTTTTAGCACATCATAATATGAAACTGCTAAACTTTTTTAGACTTTCAAAACAATATAGTTTTAAAAACCTTATACAGTTATGGTTTTGTAACTGAGAAACACGGCTTTAGTAGGAAAAGCTACTGCAGAATTATGGTTTCTAATTATTTCAGTTGTTAATTCAGCAAAATTAATACAACTTACATTTTAAATTTAATGTTGTGTAAATTGTAAAGGTACTTAAAACAACATTAAGTAGGCAAGTGTGTGGAAAAGACCCACCTGCATTTTACTGCGCAAAAAATGTCCATTTGATGTCTGGGTACGTGCAAAGACTCAAGATGAAGCTGCATCATCTCGCACTGCTCAACACTGAACACACCCCCCACCTCTGTAATCTATACATACACATGAACAGTGTCAATATTCTGTCTCACCACTTCTCCAAAGGCTAGTTTAGCCAAACAGGAGTGCCAGCAGTACACAACGTTTCTCTGTTCATTATCACAGTCATTCAGTCAGGCATTATATTTTCAGTAGTCCTTTCACAAATCTCTTGTTGAATGTTAATTGGCTCCTCACGGCAGACATTTTAACGGTTGACATGCTGCTCAGATTGTTTGTACACGTCTGAGTACAAGAGAGCAAAGAAACAAGCAGCTTTTTTTTTAAATCACTTATTTATTTATTTCTGTTAAAAATTTCAGCCTTTTCTCTTTCTTCCCATTTTTGGCCAAACATTTTTCAGTGGCATCCCTAATAAAAATAATTAAATAATTATTAACTAATGTATGCTCCACTTTAATGTTAAGTCAGGTATACATTTAACGCATTTTATTTCTCATTGATAAACTCAAAATGTTCTCCACTTACCTTGATAGAAAGCAAGGGCACCATTTTACAAGCGAAAAAATCTACTTGACATTAGAGCACCGACCAAAACATTACTGTCAGATGGGGCACAGCTTCCAGGGGTGTCAGTTAATACCAAAGAGTTCAAAGCATACTGTATATTCAGCTTCTACGTTCATATATTGATGGCTCATGTGCCGGTTTTATTTACGGAAAAAAAAGGACCACGCTTTTGGCATATATTTTATATGATACCTTGTACTAGCGTATTGAGATTTTAAAATGTGAAGCTCCCACACAAAATGCTTAATGGTTGTCAGGTCCAGGAAAGCTGGTGATCCCGATAACGCCCTTCGAATCTCCAATAAAAAAAAAATTTGTTATTTCTAGCCAATCACTTGTCGAAAACTGTTAAAAAGCAAGCCTTGATCGTTGAAATTGAACATAAAATTGAACCATGAATTATTCCCAATTTAGAAAGTGCCTAAGTAAGTGCTTTAAACTCAATAAATGACAAAAAGCTTGGTTGCACTTGAGCTTAACTGCGCTACAGTCATCTTTGCTTAACACCACACTGATAAAACATGACACGTTGATGAAATCCATGTGTGTATATCACCTTTGACGTGAGAAGTATGAGCTCGGGTACAAAATTTAGGATTCCTCTATCCCGAACATGTTCATAAAGTGCCATCACAAATTCAAGAGGAGGCTGAACACACACAGACACACACAATCAGTAGCTAATTTCAAGCATTTTTATATTGTTCATATTGTGAAGACTGTTAAGCAAGAAGATACACTGCGCATAATATTGCTCTTTCAAAAAATGTGTTATCCGAAAATGCCAGTGATGTTTGTATATGAAAACAGAGAATTCCTTTAAATTTGCCAAATTAATTCACCGCTGACATTTAAATAACATTCTTAATTGTTAATTTGGGAATAAGTTCCATTACCAGGAAGTATGTAATTTACACTCTCATTTACTCGCCCATACTCACCATTCTCTTGTGTGTGAGGAGTGTGTTTATGACCGACACCAGGTCCCTGAGCAGTGCCAGGTTGAGCAGAGATGAGAGCAACTGGTTCATGATGTTCTGACTGAAACTCGCACCAGGAGAATTGGTCCTGTAATAAGCAACAAAAACCTCCACTGGAGAAAACACAGAGGGAGAGTGAGAAAGATCGAAGACCTCTATCACACTGGAGCACAAGTTTCACACAGACAAAAACACAGTAACACAGTGGTTCCTAAAAGATGTCAGTGAAGGTGATGGGGGAAAAAATAGCCAATTATTAGATGCATTGTGATACTTTCTTGTAAGATACTGCACAAACCATCACAATTTGACCTTTACATACATAGTGTTACATAAACGCATTTTACATATTTAAAATGTGCGCATTTATTTGACTTTAACTCCCTGTAAAGTCACTATGTGATGCTTCAGTGCTCTATTCTGTACATTTCAGGTATATTTTCCTGGACCAACAGACCAGGAAGAAACTACTAGACAGGCCTACTGCCGTACTGCCACGCCGATTCATTTGCAGAGCACCAATGTGTGTTGATGTGTGTCTGCCATGCATCCCATTGAAGGCGTATTTGAATGGGCAGCAGTAAATTTTGTTGTGGTGACAGCGACTCCATGAAGCGTCTTAGTGTGACTCATCAGTACATTAAAGCAGGATTCAGTCTCCCTGTGTGGGAGTGTGAAGCACTAAACATTGTGCACATAGCTTTAATAGTGCTCATCTCTCACCTGCTCGCTGGACAATTGGAGGACTTCCAACACGACAGAACTTCTGCACAATATCCATGCAAAACTGTACCAGAATCAAGCAGATTATCTTGGAGATCAATTAATTATATATTTACACGGTTTTTAACTCTTTCATTCAAACACACACCTTTTCATCATCATCCCTGGGCACATGAAGGAACCAGCACACATTCCGCAAGCATGAGTGATGCTCACTGAAGTAGTACCAGCAATACTGGTAAAAGAAAGCACCAGATTCAGAGATTCCTGCACAAATTATCAGGATGTAGTATTTTTTTTTTTTTCTTTAGTGGACTGGTTACTCACAGAAGATGTTAACGGTCTCACAACGTTGATATCTTTCCCAGCAGTAGTATGAACTGCACAATAGTGACAAGGCATTGTATTTAATGTGATGTAAAACACTACATTACACCTACATATATGTTAAGGGATGGACAAGGTGTCTACAGGTATCCTCAAGTTAAATCAAAATAAAAAAAAAAAATTCAATATTGCTACCCAATGTTTTGTGTTGAAATACATCCAAAATTTCTGGCTATATGTCATGGGTAAGGTATCAGATATCTGCAACACTGGCATCCCAGTATGCCTTATTATAGCATTACTTTACAACATTATAATCTAAATGTATATAGAAACAGCATGTGCTGCTGAAAACTGTGAAGCCAAGCTAAGGCTTGCAAGGTTCTGGATAGAAGTTGTATATATGAGTATGTGTCTATGGACATCCATGGCATGTGATTATTCACAACATTCTGAGGACCCACCATTATTGCGTGCATCATCCACCAGCCATGTCAACCCAGCACTCACTGTGTTGACATTCAGATCGGTACTTTTTTTCTTATCCAGGTTATTATTACAATCTGGAACCATCTGAAAGGAAACACGAGTCCAAACGCTTACACCAGCATTTGTAATGTTCTGATCTTCAGAATACCAGTCCTTTAAGCAAAAAACTGGATGAACAATGTAGGTGCTGCTACAGTACCACCTTGAACTGACCTGCTCTTGCTTGACTATTGGGTTAACCAGGGGCCATTTCATACCAAACGTCGGCTGACTTTTGGAGCCCTTAGCCAGTTCATTAGCCTCCCCTGAGTGATTGAGGAAAAACACAAAATCCATTTCAAAATCAAATTTCTAAATCTTCAGCACCAGTATTTTCTGCTACAACTGTTTAACACATCTTAATTTTTGGCTCTTGTAAATCATAAAGCTTCTATTCTAGGGGTGCACAACTCCAGTCCTGAAAGGAAATCACCACAATATGCTGGATTCCACCCCTCCAAGACTGGAGTAGTGCACCACTGTTTTATTCAAGTTAATGGGAAACACTTAAGGGTCACAGACCTCTGCAAAAACCATCATGATTCTCCAAATGGACATCACCAGCAGTCTGAACATTTTTCCTGGGACTTTAGGAGAAATATAAAATATTCAAGATTTATTCAAGGGACATTCAAATATGAGCTAATCACAAACTCAGTATCATGAGGTACTGTCTGTTTTTGTCCAAAACAAGTTAAATGTATAAACAATCATCATGGGAAAAGTCAGGTCCATAAGTATTTGGACAGTGACACAATTTTCGTAATTTTGTCTCTGTACTCCACCACAATTGCATCTGAAATGAAGCAATCAAGATGTGATTGAAGTACAGACTTTCAGCTTTAATTCAAAGGTGTTTAACAAAAATATTGCATTAACTGTTTAGGAATTACATTTTTACAGAATTCCTCAATTTTCACAGCCTCAAAAGTAATTGGACAATTGACTGATTAGTTGTTTCATGGCCAGGTGTGGCCTGTTTCCTCGTTATTTTATGACAAATGTGGTGATTTTTATAAACTTATGTATCTTTTCCATGATGTGAACTATATCTATTCAAATGTTGTTTTATGCTCACATGAGAAGAAGCACCAATTCCCAAGGACATGTGTGTGTGTGTGTTAGTCTGTCAGGAGACTTGCTTTATATTCTTATCACATAGCAGTCTCTCTCACGCTCTTATATATATCTATGTGTGTGTGTGTGTGTGTGTGTGTGTGTGTGTATATCCATGCGCAGTCCAATGTCCATCATTGCACTCTGAGGTAAGGTATGTTTGGTAAGGTAAGAGTGACTACCTGGGCTCGTGAACAATTGCTCATTGAATACAATATTTACTTGAGCACATTCAAGGGTTTGGTAGTGATTTCTCAGGTGAATTTCCACCACGCAAATTAAGGAGATAAAAGATCCAAAGTTGATTCCAAGCATTGAATTTGCATTGGTTAGCTGTTCATGGGAACTTTCAATATGCAGCGATGCAAGCGAAGGAGACCATCATTAGGCTGAAAAAACAAAACAGACCTATCTTTAGGAGTGGCCAAATCAACAATTTGGTACATCCTTAAAAAGAAGGAATGCACTGGCGAGCTCAGCAACACCAAAAGGCCTGGAAGGCCATGGAAGACAACTAAAGTGGATGATCATGGAATTCTTTCCTTGTTGAAGAAAAACTCAAAATCACAAAATCTAGCCATGTCAAGAATACTCTGGAGGAACTGGGCATATCATTGACAAAATCTGCAATCAAAAGACGCCTTCATGAATGTAAATGCAGACAGTTTATCTCAAGATGCAAACCACTGGTAATATTCAAGAACAAAGTCCAGATTAGACTTGCTAAAAAACCTCAAAAAAAAAAAAAAAAACATGCCCAGTTCTGATGCAAGATTAATTTGTACCAGAATGATGGGAAGAGAAGAGTATGGAGAAGGAAAGGAAGGGCTCATGATCCAAAGCATACCACATCATCTTTCAAACATGTGGAGGAAGTGTTATGGCATGGGCATGTATGGCTTTCAATGGAACTGGGTCACTGGTGTTTATTGATGATGTGACTGCTGATAGAAGTAGCAGGATGAATTCTGAAGTGTATAAAGCTATACTTTCTGCTCAGATTCAGTCAAATGTTGCAAAACTGCAAAAACGGTGCTTCAAAGTACAGATGGATAATGACCCAAAACATACTGTGAAAGGAAACCAAGGGCTTGTTAAGGCAAAGAAATTAAGTGTTCTTAAATGTCAGATGACCTCAACCCAATTGAGCATGTTTTTCACTTACTGAAGACAAAACTGAAGGCAGAAAGACTCACAAACAAGCAGCAAATGAAGGCAGCTGCAGTAAAGGCCTGGCAAAGCATCTCAAGGGAGGAAACTCAGCATTTGGTGATGTCCATGGGTTCCAGATTTAAGGCGGTCATTGATTGCAAAGGATCTGCATCCAAGTATTAAAAATAATCCTAATATTTATGATTGTTAGTTTGTCCAATTACTTTTTTGAGCCTGTGAAAATTGAGGGACAAAATGGCTGTAATTCCTAAACGGTTAATGCAATATTTTTGTTAATTCCCTTAAATTAAAGCTAAAATCTACACTTGAATCACATCTTGATTGCTTCATTTCAAATCCACTGTTGTGGTGTACAGAGGAAAAATTATGAAAATTGTGTCACGGTCCAAAGACTTATGGACCTGACTGTGCATGTACTGTATATAAACATTAAAACCACTGACAGATGAAGTGAATAACATTGATCATCTCATTATAAAGGCACCTGTCAAAGAGTGGGACACATTAGGCAGCAAGTGAACAGTCAGTGGGTTGGAAGCAGGCAAAATGGGTTCAAGGTGTTGACTTAGCCTCCAAATTCCCCAGATCTCAAGCCAATCTGTGGCATGTGCTGGACAAACAAGTCCAATCCATGGAGGGCCCACCTCACAACCTACAGGAATTAAAGGATCTGCTGCTAACGTCTTGGTGCCAGATACCACAGCACACCTTCAGAGGTCTTGTGAAGTCCATGCCTCAACAGGTCAGAGCTGTTTTGGGGGCACAAGGGGGACACAATATTAGGCAGGTGGCTTTAATGTTATAGCTGATCAGTGTATATAGAAGGCCAAATCACTATCTTGAACTTTATCATGTACCTCAAACCATTCCTGAACAATTTTTGCAGTGTGGCAGGGCGCACTGGCCTGCTGAAAGAGGCCACTGCCATTAGGGAATACAGATGCCATGAAGGGGTGTACTTGGTCTGCAACAGTGTTTAGGTAGGTGGTACATGTCAAAGTAACATCCACATGAATGCTAGGATCCAAGGTTTTCCAGCAGAACACTGCCCAGAGAATCACACTGCCTCCGTTGGCTCGCCTTCTTCCGATAGTCTATCCTGTTGCCATCTCTTCCCCAGGTAAGCAACGCGCACGTACCCGGCTGTCCACGTGATGTAAAAGAAAACATGAGACCAGGCCACCTTCTTCCATTGCACCATTGTCTAGTTCTGATGCTCATGTGCCCATTGTAGGCGCTTTCGGCCGTGGACAGGAGTCAGCATGGGCACTCTGACCGGTCTGTGACTATGTAGACCCATACTCAGCAAGCTGCGATGCACTGTGTGCACTGACACCTTTCTATCATAGCCAGCATTAACTTTTTGAGCAATTTGTGCTACAGTAGCTCTTCTGTGGGATCGGAGCAGACAGGCTAGCCTTTGTTCCCCACGCATGTCAACAAGCCTTAGGCACCCATGACCCTGTCGCCGGTTCACCAGTTGTCCTTCCTTAGACCACTTTTGGTAGGTTCTAACCTCTGTAATACCGGGAACACCCCAGAAGACCTGCCGTTTTGGAGATGCTCTGACCCAGTGGTCTAGCCCTCACAATCTGGTCCTGGACAAAGTCACTCAGATCCTTACTCTTGCCCATTTTTCCTGCTTCCAACACATCAACTTTGAGAACTGACTGTTCACTTGCTGCCTAATATATCCAACCACTTGACAGGTGCCATTGTGACGAGATAATCAATGTTATTCAATTCACCTGTCAGTGGTTTTAATATTATGGCTGATATGGCTGGTATGTGTGTGTATATATATATACAGGGTGTCCCAAAAGTCTCCATACATGGGGGACTACGTATGCCAGCACCACGTCGGTTATGCCTTCTTCAGCGGATGTTTGTGGACGTCCACTTCTCGGTTGGTCCGCAACGCCACCAGTCTTTTTGAATTTGTTAATAAGTTTGGCAACAGTGTCGTGTGTGATGTGTCTGCCATGTTTCCTATTAAATTCCATTGCAACCTTGCGACAGCTTCCCGATCCACCCATGAGAATGATTTCAATATGTTTGTCTTTTGTCAAAGCCATTCTTAAAGGCTATCTGAAAAAAATTATATAATATAAACTAAATATGAAAAATTTTGGAGGACATTTTGCTAACAAGTGTTAATGTATGGAGACTTTTGGGACACGCTATAAAAAAAACTGTTTCTAAAATAAGCTCTATCTTAAATGTAACAGTGGTAATATAACATTATATTTAGAAGCATTACCTAAGATGAATACACAAGAGAAGCAAAGGCCAATTAATATTTATGCTCTGTACACACAGAAGAGCAAAAAAAAACAAAAAATAAATATTTAAATGATCATTTCAGACGTTCCAACCTTTGCACATTTGGCACAGGAGATTCGTATTTTAACAGTGGAATGCAAAAATATGCCAAAAGCGCAGTCAGCTTTTTTCCCCTAATAAAAAAATTAGATGAACCAATAGGCATATAAATCCAAAATGACTAACAGGCACGCAGATATTTTGAGCTCTTCACTTGAAAGACGCACTGATGCAGAGTTCTCAACTATTTTTTTTTTAGTTCATTAATGTGAAATGGGGGGGGGGGGCACAAGTTCACAAATAACTGGGAAGTGGGGCTCATGGGGGAAAAAGGTTTTAATACTAAGAGTTTTGCTAGCTGGAATGTCAAAACCTGATGACAAAACCTGATGCTCCGTATCTCAAAAAAACCTCTTAAAATCCTAAGGTTCAGTCTGCGTTAAGTTCATGAAATACAAGAAATGTGCCTGCTTATACACAACTACATACCTTTCTGACTCTAAGCCCCAGACTATCCTGTTGGGTTTTCTGACCAAGGTTGCCTGGTCAGTCTGCATGCACATGTTCTTTCCCCTCTGAACTGCAGCTGGATTGGCTTTTGAGGCTGAATTTCCTGATGTACCCATAACAATGGCCCCAAAGAGATCTGGGTCATCTTGAATGACATCGAGCACAATGGCATCATCCTCGTAAGCTCGCACAACATCCAGGTTGTCACCAGTAACCACTGAGCCCTCTGTGGCAGGAAGAGGTGAAGGACTTCTGTTAGCCTTGCCAATCTCACACATCTCGTCTTGTAGCAATAAATATTCTGCATCACATTCCTCAGGTCTTTCGGCAGGAGACGAGCTACTGATTTCTTCCTCACTAGAGGAAATGGAGTCTCTGTTTGTCATGGATTTAAAGGGTGTGTCCCAGCTACTGCCTCCAAAGCAGGTTGGGGATGAAGTGTTTTGGTCAGCAGTTTTGGTGTGCAAAACACTCAGGCTGCAGTGACTTCTATTCTCAACATCAGTATCAGACTTCTGCTTCTCTTTGGGATGTACCATCACTGAGGAAGTGTGCTTTGGTCCCACACTGGAAGGTACTTTCACAGTGGGGGTCTGTGGTTCTTCTCTGGAATGTACAATACACGACAAAGTTTGAAAAGCACTTTGTTGGAGGTCTGGAAGGGGATCTGGAAGACGGAAGGTTGTAGCCTCTGTACCATTCTCATTATCCTGAAGACACTTACTTGACTTGGAACTCTGTGTCCTATTCATGGAGGAATCACCAAGATCAACAGACTTGGTGTCCACAGCACTGATTGACTCAGCAGGAATCACATTTAGCTTGTCACTATTCATGACTTCTGGGGAACGAATATCCATAGCCTGAGAATCATTTTCATGTACAAAACCAAGACTAGATGGGTTCTGCTGAAACACACTGCAGGAATGCTTGAAGAGTTCCCCTTGACTACTATTTGATGTCGAAGCTTTTCCTGGATTTTTCTGGAATTCTGATTGATCTTTTGAAGTCTCCTCAAGAGTTGGAGAGGCCAGAACACCGTCACTCTGTGCTGTAAATTGTAGTTGCCCTTGGCTATTTTGAACCACAACACTCCTACCGTGTGGTTCGAAACCTATAGGGCTTTCATTCGTGTTCTTCCCAACTGTGCCTTCAGAACTTGTATTGAAATCCATTTGCATGGTATTGCTCACATTTTTTGTGCCTTCTGAAGCCTCCATAGTCACAATCCATCGAGGGCCAGTACGGATGGATCCCTTCATTTCACAAGGAGGCCCGTGTCTGGGAAAGGGCCAAGACCTGTAAGTGCGGGCACAGGATAAGCGGGGCCGCAACATATAAGCAGTGGTTCTCTGGCAGGAGGAACAATCAGGAGAGTTAGCATCCCCCTCTGAGCTATCATTCAATCCATTCTCCACCAGACAACTGTCATTTGTGTCTACCTCTCTAACTGTAAAGTTGTCAGCTAAATCCACATGTTGAAAGCGTTCAGAGGAAGAAAAGCCATTGCAGGCATGAACACGTTGTAGTAACAAAGGGGGCACACGGCGTACTGAAGCAGCTTTGACCTCCTGAACTTCTCTTGACCCTTCTGCCCCATAACCAGCAGTCTCAACACAATGCTGAACCTCCCCAAGTTTTAAGGGTACACATGCAGTCCCCCCAACAGAGGACAGTCTCATTCTCTCACAGTCTGGCATCCTCAAAATCTGTTTATCCGAAGACTCAGACCACCCCTCAATATCTTCTGCTACATCCAAAATGCGCTCGCCAACAGAAAATCCCAAAACTTGATTACCTGATGAGAGAGAAGCACAGCTATTGGTTGGAGTACACACCTCCCAGGATTGATTGCCAATCCACTTCCCACAGTTCCCACTGCCTTGAGAATCAAGGCACATCAGTGACTTGAATTCTTTGCTGAAGCATTTCACTCTTTTGTGCTTCCTCTTTTGCAACAGCACCGCTGGCAAAATGCACGAGAAGTCACGTGAGGTCACATCAAACACATGGGCTACATCACAGAGTTTCACCTTGAGGTGCCTCCTGAACCAGATAATCAGCCTGGTTGTCATCTTAGCCCGTGCCACAGGATGAACCATGGTCCGTTCCAGCCTTCTTGGCCGGCTCGGGCGTCTTGATCCATCTTTATAGACATGAGCGTTTTTTTTACGAGCAGGAGGGGTATATTTTACATCACCACACAAGGCACAGCATGCATTTTTAACAGATCGTTTGACTTGTCTCCCTGAACCAAGTCTTGAGATTGAACCAAAGTGTTTCCTCAGTCCAGCTTTCCTATTAAAATCTGAAATAAGACACAGACAGTCATCGGGGAATGGATAAAGATTTCATGCATATGTCCTGTCATCCACCAACATCAAAGCAACCCTGAATATGAAACAAAACGGTTGTACTACTAAGGAAAGTAATACAAGCTTAACAGAGGTCTAGAGCTGTGTTAGAGTACCTTATGAGGTAAAAACAGCCCAGTGGTCTGTTATAGTGGCACATAGGTGTGTTGAAGTGTGATGTCTGCCAGTAAAGGAGGATGTGTCATAGGGCTTTATCCTTTCTTAGTTTACAAACTATTACTTTTGTCACATTCATCTGCAACAAATATGTTCAGAACTGTAACTGAATGTTGTGCTTATATAAAATGTAATCCACAGCAAATTCTCCCTGTTGGTAGTAATTTTCACCTGTCCCACACTACTCAGTGTATGCATACCTGCATAAAGGGTATATGCATGTAAATGTCATGGAGTTGGTCAATTTAGAGGCAAATACACAGGCTAAAAATGAGATTTAGAAAATCAATTTCATTTGCACCACTGTGTTAAAATCTAGAATACATTACTACACCTTTGCCACAAAGGGGGTAGATTCCTAGTGTTGCCCACACCTACGTGATACTTTGGGGCTGTGTCCAGGTATACTGACGAGCACAGTTGAGGCCAACAGTTTACATACTCCTAAGCTAAAGACATTCAAACTTAATTTTTCCCACCTCCACACATTTCATGTTACCATACATTTCCTGTGTTAAGTCAATTAAGGTATATACTTTATTTTCATAAAAATTAATCCTTTCAAAATAACATTTCCAATGATGTGTGACAACACTTTGAACGTACTTACATTTGCCTCAGACTGTTTATAACTGACCTATGCTTGAATAATTAGTAGCCACTCACAGCTTACTCTCGTCTTTTACCAGTAGCTAAAAACAGTGATCTACAGAGATCTAGTGTTTAGATCCCAGACACACTTTTTCAGTCCACAAAGTTTCTGTAGGATTCAGGTCAGGGTTTGTAACGGCCACTCTAGTACTTTGGAAGTAGGATTTAGGTTCATTCCCTGGATTGTCCTGCTGGAAGAACCAGTTGCAACCAAGTTTTAACTTCCTGGCTTGAGGTTTGGCTTCAGTATTTCTAGATAATCCTCTATAATCTATTTGTACACCAGTCCCTTTTCCAGGAAAACATCCCCGCAACATGATGCTACCATGCCTATGCTTCACAGGACGATGTCCTTTGGATTTAAAGACTTATCCATTTCCAACATACATAGCGCTGATCATTATGACCAAACAGTTCAATTTTGTACCATCTGACCAGGGAATACTCCTCCAAAAGTCTGGTAATCACCTGCAAACTTAATTCTGCTTTTTAATGCCAGGCTTAGAATAGGGGCTTCTTCCTTGCACAATAGCCTTTCACGCCATTATGAAGTAGTACCCTCTTAATAGTGGATGCACATACTTTGGTAGCTGATCCCTCCAACTCCTTCACCAGCTGCTTTGCTGTGGTCTTGGGGTTCAGCTGAAAATTTTGGACCAAAGTTCGTTCACCCCTGGGAGCTCATTTGAGCCTCTTTCCTGAACAATTCAGTGTCTGTGTGGTCCCAAGATTTTTATATTTGCAGAAAATTGTTTGTACATATGTATGTGTTAACTTCTGTTGTTTGGAAATTGCTCCTAAGGAAGAACCAGACTTGTGGAGGAGGTGAAAAACTGTGTTTAGCCTGGGTGTATGTAAACCATTGGCCTCAACTGTACATTTTCCAATTTTTTTTTTTAAATTGCATTTTATTCATCATTTCATTTAGAGAAAACTACATCGTTTCTAATATGGCTGTGACATGAACACAGCTCAGGGTCAGGGTGAGGGGGATAGAGAGAGGCACTAACGAAAGAGAAGAACCAGACAGACCTAGTAAACTTTCTCCTATCCTAGAGAATATATTAATGGATAGTAACAACTCTTTGAGTCTGGCTGCTAGCTAGTAACTTCCAATTGCAAAGACTGGAAAGACAACAAATTACTGCATTAGTAGTCAGTCAAGTAAATCCACAATACTGCTACATTCTGTAAGTCTCCTGAAAGCTCTCACCTTTCACACACACAACACACAGAAGCACATGACCAACCATCACCAACACAAATGACAGTCCACTCTAATACATTAATGTTACTTATCAAACAAAAATATGGACTTAATGACTTGTTAAACAAAATAGTTGTCAGCTATTTTCCATCATAGTTTGGCATTCTTTGAGCACATGGTGATTCCCTAGTCAACTAGTAAAACCAATAATAAATTGGTTTAGATCAATCACACAAAGCATATACAAGTTGCAGAATGAGACTGGTAAACGAGAAATTGTTGCCCACGACATGGCAACACTTTGAATGTACTATCATTCGACTCAGACTGTTTACAACGGACATGCACTTGAATAACTAGTAGCCACTCATAGCTTCTGCTCCTTTTTAGTTAAAAAAAAATTGATCTAAATTTTACTGATACGTTAACACTTTTGCTTATATCAGCATGTTTTTCTCTTGCACGAGGGCCACAATATTGTGCTGTAACATGTACACATTTAGAATTTCAACTACACTATATCACATTTGGGAGGCAATCATATGTCCAGCAGCATAAACATGGATAATGGCAAACAAACATGGCAGCTCTTTCTTCATCAATTATCTGTTTTGTTCTGCAAAATAAATCAACACATCTATCTCTGCAGCAATTCTGTGTCTTTCACCACCTGCTGTTTTTGTTGTTGTTGTTTTTTTTTGTTTACTTTTCAGTTGTCAAGCCGGGGTTGTCATGCCTGCTTTAAAATAGGAGCTCAGTGCTCCGAACGTGCACCTATCAAACCCTATACAGTGCTAGTATTGCGAAATGCACTGTCACACTTTAAAAAGGTTGTATTAAAATACAATGACCTTTTGTCTGTGGCAAAAGCAACCTGCCAACACTGGGATGTTATGAAGTCTGCTCAGCTCACAGCCCTCTCGAAGTCATTCTGCACCCTTTGCAAAGTGTCCTAGAAAAAGGTACACCAAGTTCTTTTAGCTCTTTCATCATTTGATGTATACCGCCAGCCTTAGAAAGGGGTGTGGGGGTGGAGGGAGAGCTGAGAGCATGGTAGACAGCAAAATCCTTTACAGTCGAGCTGAAGCAGGTGATGAGACACAAAGACTCCACTGAAGGTCTAATTCCACGACATCATACAGTATAGATAACACAGATCCTGATGATTTTTGTGGGAAACTTACAACAGGCAAAACTATCTATGCAGAACCCAACAAGATCAACTTGTTCCAACTGGCTCACCCAACATTCACACTAGCGAGCCACAAGCTGCTTGTGTCCATTGTAGTTTGTCTCTTTTGGGGGAGTGGAGAGAGGGCTATTGTTGTCGCATGTGGGCGTGCACTGTCTGTCCAGCTCCATTGAGAAAAAAAAAAAAAAGAGAGAGAGTCATGCCCAAAATGTGAAAATGTGCATGTTAGGTGCCAGGCGTATTCATATTAGCAGCATAAGCTAACTGTACTAGCTACAAACACTATCCAGAGACACCAATGATCTTTGCTATTTTATTTTTATTCCTTCCCCCCCATCCCCCCGAATCAAGCACTACATAGGAACTATTAGTTCCTAGTAGGTAGGAACTACAGTTGAAAATGCGGCTCGATGTGGCACGCGTACGTAGAAAATTTTACATTTACGGCATTTGGCAGACACCCTTATCCAGAGCGACTTACAATTATCTCATTTACACAACTGGGCAGTTGAGGATTAAGGATTAAGGGATCAAGGGCCCAGCAGTGGCAGCTTGATGGTGCTGGGATTTGAACTCTTAACCTTCTGATAAGAAGTTCAACGTGTTAACCGCTGATCTATGCCTGTCACTTTGTTGTGTGCTAGTGTGAGCGCACCTTCACACCTAGATTTGCTACTTCCCAACAAAATTATATATGGAAATAAAATGTCAGGTGAAAAATCTGCATTCAGTGTGCACAATTTCTGCACATACCCTAATAAAATTGTGTTAGGTTCTGACACTGGGCCCAAAGTGATAGTGTGTTTGATGCAGTGTCATTGCTGTGTATTGTACACAGTGCTTTAGTGATGTGTTAGGGCTGAATTACAGCTGAATTACATTTCAGCCTAAAATGTCTTACAGCATTAACAATGTTCTAATGCACTCTTAGTAGTAAAGGTACCAAACCATGCTTTTCCTTGTCGCTAGGTTGGGACCATCAAGAGGTATGCACCTTTTACTGAAAACCTTCAAAAATAATTTAAGGTACATGACTGGACCTTAAGGGCCACTACCACTAGTAAGGGTGCTTTCGCACATGCAGCGTTTAGTCTGTTTTGTCCATTTTGTGTTTTTCCTCTTGGTGTGCTTCTTTAGGCAGGAGAGAATACAGCAAGCACTCTCGGATAAGGACTTAAACAACGGAAAGCATCTGAGCGAGGTGGTCTCTCTGCTTCCAAGTGAACTCTAGCGTGGTTCGATTCGCAGTGAGAAAGTAATGTGTCACTGAATTGCCCGGACCGCAGGGCGTGAACCGAACACGCTGTGTGTTTTGGGCTGCAGCATTTTTGTAGACGTGAGCTGCTAAACTGATCCAAAGGACAGAGCTGTAGCTTTGCTGAAACACCACGTGCTCTGAATATTTGGACCAACAAACAAAAAGAGAAAGATGCTGGATGTGACACACTAAATGTTTGAAACTAGTTGTTTATACAAATTACCTCAGCGTTTATTTAGCGCTGGCTCCATGTTCTCTGTGTTCAGGTGATTTTTTTTTTTTTTTAGATTTCTGTGCACACTCATGAAAGGTTTGCTTATCTTTTTCTGCCAATGAGAATAAGTAAGACTGATGGACGAACAAGTTTTTTTTGTTGTTCTTCAATTAATTATGTGCAGTGTGAAAATAAAACAAACCAAACAGCAAACGAAGCAACAGTATCAATTTCGCTTGGATTCAGACTCCGTAAACTGACAAGTGTGAAAGCCCGCTAAAAACTAATTAAAGGTACTTTCCTTGGTAAAAGATCAATTCTAAGTGCACCTACACTCTCAGAATTAATGATACCAAACTGTATCTTTCCTTCTGGCTGAGGCTGTACCTTTAGTATGTATCTTTCACATGGAAATTCAAACATAGTGGGGATGTACCTTTAAAGCTGTATTCTTAAAACTAATTACATCACATGGCACTTCCCCAGGTAGAAGGGTGATGGTACCACTCCAGCAACAAAGTCCAGTTTGCCTTTGTGTATCTGTGTGCTACTGGAAGTCCAAAAAAAAAAAACACCGTTCAAACAAACACCTCCACAAAAAAAAAGTGTTTAACCTATTCTTACTTGGTCTTAGATGAGCAGCTCGTCCATCTTTCTTCTCAGGAGCCCCTAGTCGTATTTTTTCCGTTTTAACCCCGGACTTGCTCACACCCTGATTAGCTACTGACTTTGCCGCAGATCCTGCATGCGGATCGATCGCGTCCCCGCTCGCGCTTGTCGTCTCGACTCGCACGTCTCCGTTTAAATAACGCGACACGGTGCACGACACGCTCTGCTCGGACTCGGCGTGCCTCGCGGACTTCTCGCCGCCGCAAAAACGCAAAAGGTGCAAATGGCAGCGGATTTGTTTGCGCCGCGACGCATTGTTATTATTGTTATTATTGTTATTATTATTAAAAGTAGTTGTAGTATTACTGCAGTCCCTGAGCGTGCACGGAGCCCGACTCGGCTCGAGCGGCTCTTCTTTCGAATGCACCGATGTATCGCACGTCGGAATAGCTGTCATACGTGTCGGTTCATGCTGATGCGCTTCTCGCGGTCCTGATGGGGCGCGGGACGGTTCACACGGCGCAGATCCTGCACGTGAACCGGTCGCGTGCACGTTAGCGACGGGATCGGTGCACTCTGACCCCGACGACCTGGAAAGGCGTCGTCGTTTCGGCACCGAGCCTTGCTCAAGCCTGAACGCATTTCGGTTCAGTTTTATGCGGGAACCTCCGTTTGACGGCTGCATTTCTTGTATTGAACTTATCTACGCCACAGCTCGCGCACTAACGTTTACCTTACCTGCTCAACTAACTTACAACACAGAAACTCGTTTTTACGACTTTTTTTAACAACTAAAACAGGAAAACAGAACAACTCGATAACTATTTAAGTATTCTCAGTTAGCCTGTATAGCCAGTTCAGAAGTTAGCTAAATTTTAGCACTAATATAAATAGCTAGCGTCGTGTGACACAGCCTTGCTAATTTATGCTAATATAGCTAGCTAGCTCTGATGTCACACCGTATTTATATACAGTGGGGGCCGTGATGTCTTTAAACTAATTTGCTCAAATAAAAAGATTGTGTTTGCAAAGAAAATGAAAGATTCTTATACCACACTTATGATGAATAATTGATTTGCTGAACATTTTCCTCCGCCGAATTAAATACAACGTCTGACTTAAATCAATTTAATAAGAGCTAACCGCGCCTGGAAGTTTTGCGCATGCGCAATGGTGCGCAGTGACAAGGCCATTGGTTAGAGTGGAATGGTTTTAATAAAATGTATTTACTCAACTTGTACAGATTTTTTTTAATTGTTTTCCTCATGGAGTCATGAATTCTCTTATAATGCATGTGATGGCCTAAAGTCAGTAAAACTTGTAATTGTTAAATCTAATTTTTAAGAATAATTGTAAAGTCTTTTTTTTTTAGTTTCAGCTTTAAAATTACTTTTTAATTAATACATTGATTAAAACAAGCTTTCAGGTAAACACAGGTTATGTAAGGAATAACATGACAGACCGTGCTGTAAGACAAAAATATTGCACACGGGGGGGTGTGATGCGGCACAACGCGCAAGGGGAGTGGCACTATCGCCTGGAAGTGCATTATTATAGTCTAACAACATGGTCTGGTGTGAGTTATTCCACTTATACTACAGCGATCTGTAAACAATTGCAATGTTTATTTTATTTATGAACTACACATTGCACCTTTTAACAGTTTATAGATGGATTTAATGCTGTGGAACGTCCAAGAAACAAGTTAGTTCCTGTTCTCACCTATGTTATAGCAACGATAAACAGTCACTCCCACACTAGTCCCTCTCTCTCTCTCTCTCTCTCTCTCTCTCTCTCTCTCTCCCTCTCCCTCTCTCTCTCCACCTATCAAAAACACAGCCTGTCATTTTATCAAAAAAACACAGAAAGTGTGAACTCCTTTGTCCCACAGACTTTCCTGAAGTGGGAAACTTTGACTATTACAAAGCACTAGCAACCGAGACTCCTTCCATAAATGTTAAATAAATGTCTACTAAAAAAATGTCAAATCAACGATTATACATTTTACTTTGTTAAACAACACATTGTTTAAAATCCGGTTGTTGTTAGTCTTAGATTATGTGGAGTGTCCGCCCTACAAGTCCCTGTTTATGAGCTGTTACTAAACATGTTAGAACAAGCACATT
Organism: Pangasianodon gigas; assembly: GCA_022758105.1. NCBI lineage: Eukaryota > Metazoa > Chordata > Actinopteri > Siluriformes > Pangasiidae > Pangasianodon > Pangasianodon gigas. The sequence continues at coordinate 22,481,478 of CM040466.1, forward strand.
ACTATTAACCTATTGTTCATGATACAGCTGGAGCTACTGTCCGAGACGTACTGTTATACAAAAATAATGCACACCTTCTGACCAATTAGATTCGAGAATTCCCACCGCACGTGTCAGAGCAGAAAAGAAAAAAAGATGACAAACACACATAACTACATACAAATTATATTAAAAAAGAAATAATTATGTGACATTCATAATAACATCATACATTTTTAACAATTTTCTTCTTCTTCTATACAATTATTATTTATCTAATTAAGGAATAAAAAGTGATAGGCCATGCTGTTATAGGAAAATAATCCACAATGGGGTGGTGTGATGTGGCCCATTGCAAAGTTGAACTGATTATTTTCCTATAACAGCATGGCCCGAAGTGTTTTATTCCTCATCTACCGCAGCAATTTGCCAACAATTAAAATTTTTTTATTTTTAATGAATGATATGTCATGTTTTTATAGTTACATTTAATGTTATGGAACGTCCATGAGATGTTCTCACTTATGTTGTAGCCACTATAAACAGTTGTTCCCTCACTAGGCTCTCTTTTTTGTCTCTTGAACTTAATAAGGCAAAAACATTCAGCTTGTCATGTTACCAAGAAACTGCAAAGTCCTCTGTCCTGAACACTCTCCTGTTAAACCTTACTGACCATTACAAAGCGCTGACACTGGAGACTCCCACCATAAATGTTAACAATCCTAACATCTCCTAACAGAAAGCTTCACCATATCAATGAGTGTAGATTTTTCTTTGTTAAATAACAACACATTTGTTTTTAACTGTTTATTATTATAATACGAGTCCCTGCATAAGTCATTGCTATAGAAAAAATTATGTATTAGAACGAGTGCATGTAAACCTGATTTGTAGCTGCACTACTGTCAGAGCTAAAAATTGACATTAATCAATACCTCCTGACCAATCAGATTCAAGAATCAAGTACAATGTGCTTAGTGAGTCAAAATTACTATCACTTTGAGAGCTTTCAGGTAAAGGCAGGTTATGTTTGAACAACCATATGTGGATGATTTACTCAAAGAGTTTTTTTTTTTTTTTTTTAAATTATTATCATTTAAATGCAACCGACATGCGTTTACAAAAAAATGACAAGTTATAAAGAGCAGAAAAGAAAACCAGGAGCAAGGATGACAAAATCATGCAAACTACGTAATTAAAAAAAAAGAAACAATTAAGTCACATTCATAATAACATCATACATTTAAACAGTTGTTAATAAACCTACTATTTGCCCATTAAAATCATGATATTCCCAATGTACCCAGTTTCAGAATCTTCATATGAGAAGTAACATAACTTTAACTGAAAATGATTATTACTCAAAGGCTTAACATTCATCTTTGCTTCATTGAAATGTCATCATGAGTCAGACCAGATATTTGATATTTGTTTGAATGAGTTGCTGCCTATTTCAGCTTATTTGAAAATTGCACGGAAATTCACGAGTACAAATATACACAAAGATATCAGTGAAGGCTGGTTATATTTTTCCAAATTCACATTGCATGATGCAGTGGAGTTGCTGACTACCAGTGAAACCGCAACCATTTTATCCAGGTGATTACAGCACATGGGAACTAAATCTTCAGGCTAAAAAAATTTCCCATAAAAATGGCTAGTTAGTAGTCTAAGATAAAGTCTACTAGGGTAGTAGGCGATTAGAGTTTCAATTGGCTCTTTGTTTCCAAATCTGACATTGTTCATGAATTAATAGGATTGAGCATAGATAAGGACCTGCAAGAAATACTGCTTCTCCTTTACTGTAACACATGATGTCACTATTTCTTCACACTGGAAATGTTAATTTAGTTCCGTATAATACTGTATATAATATGCCTCTATAGAATCCCTCAGTACAGATTCATTTTACGAGCACAATCCAACCATTCAAAAATATTCAAATAGTTTTGGCTCATTATTTAAATGTGTACAATAATATTTCAGCCAAAGAGCTTTTTATTGCTGAACCTTCCAATCACTTTTTGTCATTATTCACATAAATACTATGGCTTTTTTTTTTTTATTGACCAGCCCAACAAGCTGATAACTTGAAAACCTAAACAGTAAATTTGATATCTTTGATAGCAGTGGGTTGTGATTTCCACCACTGTAACATAGTGTTTAAAATCGCAAACCCCCTGGGATTCCCTGGACCCCATGTTAATATTACTACTAAATATAGCAGATAGATAGAAATATGGCTTGTAGTTCGAGCTTAATAATAGATAAATATCACATAATCAACTAAATAATATGCTGGTAGAATCAGACAAGACCCATAAGGTTCCTGCAATTCTTTTTCTTACCTTTTCTTCAAAGATTCAAAAGTAGTTTAATGAAAAATAAATAAATAAAAATGAGTGTGTGATTCCTCTGCGAGGGCCCTTCGTAGATGTGGACACTGTGGAATGAAAAATTATTTTCTGACACAAAATTGGAACAGAATTCACTATAACCTCACAATGTGACCTTCACCTTCATGTTCCTGTAGGTATTACACAGCTCAAAACCTGTGTGCTGCTCATCTGTCAATATCAGTACAAATTATTCAAGGAGTAAAGCATGATGGGGAGTGCTGTTTTAGGAAAATAATCAATGACAGGGTGCTGTAATGGAGCTTGATGTGAAGTGGAGTTACTGTTGCCACCCTGATGTTTATTATTTTCCTATAACAGTGTTTTATTCTACTTAAAATCAGTAATTTTCCAACAATTAAATTTTTTTATTAATCAAAGTACAACACGTCATACATGTTTATAGTTTAGGTTTAATGTGTGATGTTGTGAACTGCAGTATACACATCTCCTTACAGAAAACTTCATTATATCACTGAGCATTCGATTAAATCCGTTTATGTGGGGCGTCCATCATACAAGTCCCTGTGAATGAGCTGTTACTATAGAAACAATAGCAATACCACTCCCATCAGGATAGAAATGTTTCATCATAGGACAAAGTTGTTCTTTCAGGTGAACTTTGTATTGATTTGCAGTGACCTGCTAAGGATAAATGAAGCCAGACCGTGACAGCAAATATAAATGCCCCACCCCAAAGCAGAGCAATATTATCATGAAACTAGAATCCATAAAAGCAGCATGCATTCAGACACCCCTAATGTAGTAGCAGGGCTCACTGACATCCGCTTGGGTTTCGTCATTCGAGCAGTACACACAGTGAGGATTAATCTGCACAGTATTGGAGAAGAAATTGGGTCTCTTTTGTGCTGTGTTGTTCCGGGTCAGCTCGCGCTCGACTCGAACAGGTCAGTGCTCACAATCAGACGTGACTCGAACAGCCACGGGGAATGAAGTTTGTATGATCAGATCAAGAGCAGATGATTGAATGAACAGGCAAGCAAGGGTCTAAATATCTGAGACCACCACCAAAAACTAATCTATTAAATCAAAGCACAAAGAGGATGGCAAAAGACATCTGATTTGGACATTTTGATTTTTTTTTTTTTTAACATGCATCACACTGATATCCTGTATATTAATTTGTCAGACACTTTTATCCAAAATGACAGTCATATAGCTAAGCTGAAAGTGGCCTTTTTCTCACTCCTGGGATTTGACCTGGGATAACAGCATTCAGATCACTAGTATGTCATCATTTTATACTAGGATTTGTTTTAATAATGAATTATTTACCTTAATTCTACAGCATAGCCCAAGTGTATGTAGCATTAGCAGGGTTTCATCCAACATATACATTTTTAAAAGTTATAGTTTAACCAGAAATGGAATTTACACAATTTGTCTCTCATCCCAAATGTAATCAGCTAATTCTGGCATATAAAGGTTGCTCCTTTAGGTTTATAAAGCAGCTACAAGGCAAATGTAGCTAACAAATAAGGGAAGCTTATACTTGTCACGTAAAGCAGGGTGGAGGCAGATGCAAGTGATAAATGCAGATTTTAGTTTTAATGAAAACACAAACAATACAAATAGACTCATAAAACATGAACTAGGATAACTAGGCAAAAGCAAACATGGTTGACTTGTTGGCTACATTAGCCTCGTAGCTCCAGTGCAAAACTGATTGCAAACTCTAGACATCAAACACTTTTGGCTGATCTACTAAATTTTTGGTGGACTCTTAAAATTTAATTTTTGCCCACATGTTCTGTTTAAGGGCCTGGTTCTTTTGGCCTAGTTCAGTTTTGGTCACTAGCACAGAAAAATTCTGGAGCAAAATTTCAAGTAACATATTGCACATGGGAATATTTTTTTGTCTATATTCATGTAGCATGATCTTAAAAATCCATCCTGAATGATGTGTATAATTAATCTTTATTATGTGATCTTAAGTGGTGTCCAAGATTTATGTTATAATGAAATTCTGAGCTGACTTGTTTTGGTTAAAACTCCTTTCATCTACATGTTGGTCAATTTTCACTTGCTGATAGTGGCGTCAGTGGAATTTAGCCCTTGCTTCATCTCTATATAAAGAGAGCGATGCAGCAGTGCTTTAGTTTTTAAGTCTGTCCAGCACTCTCACATCATCATCATCATCTCACGTCAACACTCTGCTCAAACAGGTCGGCTTCAACTTTCATGCTAATACAGCCATCAGTGTGCTTGCACTCGTAATGTTGTAGATCGCTGACGAGCTGAGCCGAGTCTAACTCAGCGCAACTGCATCATATAGCGGTGTTGCATTCTGGAACGTTGAGTCCAACGTTGCTGGAAAATCGTGAGTGAAAAAAGAAGCTCTAGCTATTTTGTTGTTAGGGGCTAACAAGGAAACCTTATGCTATCCCTTATGTTTGAGATTTTTTTGACTTTGTGACTGTGCTAACAATACCAATGCCCCACTGTGACGCCAGCACAGCACACAACAGCTAACTTCAGCTAAAGAATATTGGTATAGTACTAATGGTGAAACAAAGAGCAAATTACATCTCTATCTTCATACTTGTCCCTCAGAAGCTCCACTACGACTTGCACTGAAATTGCATCAGGTTTTTGAGCAATCAATCGGGTGTGGAGGTCTGCTCTGCAACTTGCAAATGAAAACAAGAAATATAGAAGTCATAAGAAAAAGTACCTTGCTACCTTTCTGCCGCTGAGTCTAGCCATGCAAGAGTATCTATTTCGCAAATAGACCCTGGCAGCGACAGCATGAGTGTTTACTGTGATCGCACCCCACGGCTCAAGTCCAAGGAAAAACAGCCTTGGGGAAGAAATAATTGCAGGCGTGAGTGGGGATTTCAGCCTTCGACATGAGGGGGTTGTGCATGGCGACTGGGGGGAGCTTTCATAATTCAAAGCCTGCAGACAAGCGCTTTTCTAATGCTCTCATCAGAGGTATGACTGCTCTCATGTATCACCGCTTTCTCTCACTGACGGTAAGTTGTGTCTAGGAAGATGATGGCAATTTATGAATTTTCTTTCATCTTTGCCTGTGTACCACTGACTCTGCTCCCCCTTCGGTCTTTATGTGGCTGTGTTTCATTTCTCTGAGAAAACGACCGTCTCAATACACCCTGTGTGCCATGAAACACAGCTCATCATTAGGCTTGATGAGAAAGAGGTTTAGAGGTTTAAAATACTATGACCCTTGGGACATTACAGAGTGATAGAGATGAAAACATTTTCATTTTATTAAACTCATTTACTCATCTGCTTAAGTGGTTAAGTAAGGACGGCGCTATATGGTTTGCAAATAAAATCATTTGGAAATTAAGGGCTTCTTTAAATGCAGAGCTGCTTGTTCTAATTACGCTATTATGATCTCATTTTTGCTGAACACAGATAAACAGACATTAAAATGAATTCTAAAAACTGCCATTATCAAGAATCCTAAAAAAAAAAAATTATTTTAGAAAGTGCACATTGGTAACATAGGTGCTGCCAGAAAAGAAAACATCATGCACTATTGCAGTGTATTTAGTACCTAGCTTGACTGCTAATCACCTAATTAGCGGTTCATATGAGCTTGATAGGGAGGACAGAGAACTTTTGCTAAACAAATGACATACAGTCATACATATGTAGTACTGTATTTTATTTGATTGCACAATTATTACCATCTAAAATTTGTAAGCTAATTCACTTTTCCCAGCCATTTTTCAGTGTTAAAACTGACATACACACTCAGTCCCTGATTTAACATAATCTGAAAGGTTTGTTTGTGTGAGTAGAAAGATGTGAAAACTTGATTACAAACTTGATTACACCCGCAAAAAAAAAAACGTAAGCTGATTATATACAGGGTCTATGGAAGCTTGCATTTTTCAAGTAAGCAAAAATTCACATGTTGTCCAGTTTGCACATTTGCTTTAGTGAATATGCAGTGTGGGGTGTTTCTACCTAAAAGTGGAAAATACAGGGTGATGTTTATGCAACTCGATTCATTTAGCTCCTACAGTGTGATTCACTGAAGCCTGAAAGATACATTGGAAAATATATATATACAGACTCCACATGACCTCTGAATGGCACAAAGATATTATCAGCACAAAGATATTATCAGCACATCCTTTAAGTCCTGTAAATTGCGAGGTGGGGCCTCCATGGATCAGACTTGTTTGTCCAGCACATCTCACAGATGCTTGATCGGACTGATATCTGGGGAATTTGGAGGCCAATTCAACATCTTGAACTCTTTGTCATGTTCCTCAAACCATTCCTGAACAATTTTTGCAGTGTAGCAGGGTGCTTATCCTGCTGAAAGGGGACACTGCCATTATGGAATACCGTTTCCATGAAGGAGTGTACTTGGTCTGCAACAATATTTATGTAGGTGGTACGTGTGAAAGTAACATCCACATGAATGCCAGGACCCAAGGTTTCCTGGCAGAAAGTTGCCCAGAGCATCACACTGCCTCCATTGGTTTGCCTTCTTCCCATAGTGCATCCTGGTGCCATCTCTTCCAGAGGTAAGTGACGCGCACACACCTGGCCATCCATATAATGTAAAAGAAAACGTGACTCATCAGACCAGGCCACCTTCTTCCATTGGTCCTTGGTCCAGTTCTGATGCTCACTTGCCCACTGTAGGTGCTTTCGGCAGTGGACAGGGGTCAGCATGGGCACTCTGACAGCTATGCAGTCCCATATGTAGCAAGCTGCGATGCACTCCCATATGTAGCAAGCTGCGATGCACTGTGTGTTCTGAAACCTTTCTGTCAGAGCCAGCATTAACTTTTTCAGCAATTTTGCTACAGTAGCTCTTCAGCTACTGGGATCAGACCTGACGGGCTAGCCTTCACTCCCCACACGCATCAATGAGCCTTAGGCACCCAGGACCCTGTTGCCGGTTCACCAGTTGTCCTTCCTTGGACACTTTTGGTAGGTGTTAACCACTGCATGCTGGGAACACTCCACCAAGACCTGCCATTTTGGAGATGCTCTGACTCAGTTGTCTAGCCATCACAATTTGGCCCTTGTCAAAGTCACTCAGTTCCTCCTCAGATCGGACGGAAAATGCACATTTTTCCTGCTTCCAACACATCAACTTTGAGAACTGACTGTTCACTTGCTGCCTAATATATTCATCCCTTGACAGGTGCCACTGAGATAATCTTTGTTATTCACTTCACCGGTCAGTGGTTTTAATGTTATGGCTGATCGGTGTGTATATATGTCAAACAGGAAATAGTTACATGAAATCAGAAATATAATTATAAAGTTATAATTCTGAATATATAAATGTAAATCTGAATATATAATTATAACTCTGAATGTATAAATATAAATCCGAATATATAAATGTAAATCTGATTATGTAGTTATAACTCTGAATATGTAAATGTAAATCAGAATATTATAAAAATATTAATACATTTTATCAGGCATATTGATAGACAAGCTCTTAATTTTTCCATATTTGACTAAACCAATAAACATGCTTGGTGTAATCAGTTTTTGTTTTTGTCTCAATAAAATCATTGTTCGTCAACAAATTGTTGACAATTTCCCTCTCAGTCATGCCGAATTCTGCAGAAAAGCTACAAAGCACTAACACTGCTAACAGACTGTGAGGACCCTTTGGCACTACGGCCAGCCTTTTGTAAAGTAGAGGAACATACTCCCTTTGGTTTGGATAAGTGATGTGCACTTAAAATAATTATATAATAGTACAGTATTTGCATTGATAAATGTATACAAGATGTATAGGCCTACTGTTTTCATATAAAAATTCAATACATCTGTCTATTGACATGCCTGATCATTAATATATATTTATATTGAGATGTAGACAATATATATTCAGAGTTATAACTATATATTCAGATTTTTATTTACATATTCAGAGTTATAACTATATGTTCAGATATGCATTTATATATTCAAGGTTTATAAATATATATTCACAATTTACATTTATATATTCACGATTTTCATTTATATATTCAGAATTATAACTTTATATTCAGGATTTATAAATATATATTCACAAATTCAGGTCAAGACACACATTAACATGCAATTTAGTGAAGCCGATCCACTTCCTGGTAGATATCTAAATATCTATTTATATGTAAATATGTTTTTATGTTTATCTTGCTTGAAAGTTTAAAAGGCTAAGGTTAGTGAAAGCTAAGGTTAGTGTGTGTGTGTGTGTGTATGTGTGCGCGTGTGTATGTGTGTTCAAAACATCTGGTCCTCGGGGCTTAACTACAAGTGGCAATTTCTCAGATAAACCTAGAGGCGGCTGCATCAAATATTAAAAGCATTACATTAAAAATGTAAAGGTTTACAAAACATTGCGGGCATTTTGTCTTCTCAAGTGTAACATCCTAATCAAACTGATTCCTCAAGAATCTCAAAACATGTTTTTGTTTGCCCTGTTTCACTCTCATTATGTTTGTTAGGGGGGAAATAACCACATTTCCGTAAATCTGGTCCATATTGACCACACTGACTTTGAATCCATAAAATCAATCATCATATCACCATCATATCACAATACCACTGATCCAAGTTTTCTATATAACTGTATTTGAAAACATTAGAGAGGATTGGAAATAATGGTATCTTTATTTGAAATGGAAATCCTCCGTCCCTTGAGGTGCTGCTGAAGTTCAGAATGAGGATCCTAATTAAAACCTAGGAGACACAAGCCAACGCAACATGTCAGATTCATTGAATTATAAATAAATAAATAAATAAAAAACTACAAAAAAACATGAAAAAGGTCTTATTTATGAAAAGGCTGAATAATTCAGTGCTTTCTTAAGGAACGGGTGATAATGACAGTGACGTCTGGTGTATGGTGACGCAAATTTAAGACATTCAGACATGGAGAAGTCTCACTGAGCCACTACAAATCAAAAGCCACCTCCTCTAACGTCACCCGTTCCATTCCAGTCTTTTGGCTTTCGAGAAGTGAGGCCTTTTTTGCCTTCCAGTGGTTATTTATTCATGTCATGTATCTGATGTATATTTCAACACCTGAAAATTTTTCAGTGGTCAGAATGACACTATCAATCCAGAATCCCATGTGAATTTAAATCATCAATCAATATGAAAAGCACCCATGGACAGATATTTACTAAAACATTAATGCAATGGTTCTCAAAAGTTTTAGAATCCTTGCCTTAATGACATTTCCAACACAGTTATATAAACACACAAATTCTTTTTTTTATTTATTCCACTTGAGCAGTGAGTGTTCAGCTCCCTGGCAGTGGTAAGACCTTATATCTGTCCATGGTAATTGGTTTCACTTCCTCTTAATCTGAAACCGAGCCTCTTCATCACACACATAGCCACTACCTTTCCTATATTCATCTCTAACCGATGTCTCTGCAGTATTGGCCAAGTTCCCTGACATTCGTTATGCAGTCTCTGATTCCTTTTGCATATATTTCCATATATTGACCAATATTCATCTCTAATATTTTATTGTATCCTGAGGCTACACTGCCTTGCCTAAGTATTCACTCTCTTTGAACTTTTCCATATTTTGTAGTGCTACAACCTGCAAATGAAATGGAAAGTTTAGCAAAGCCCCAAAACTGCTCATCACCAGAACACCATCCCCACAGTGAAGCATGGTGGTGGTAGAATCATGTTGTGTTGATGTCTTCATCAGGAGGGACTGCTTAATTGATCAGGGTTGAGGGTATTATGAATGCAGGCCAATCCTAGAAGAAACATCTTCCAGTCTGCAATAGACTTAAGACTGGGGCGAAGGTTCACCTTCAAACAATATAATGACTCTAATCATACTGCCAAAGCTACACTGGAGTGGTTCAAATCAAGAACTTAAATGTGTTAGAATGGCCAAGACCTCAATCCAGTTGAAAATCTGCAACAAGACTCGAAAACAGGAAGTTCAACAAGGATCCCCATCTAATCTCACAGAGCTTGAGCAAGTTTGTTTAATTAACCTTTGTGTCACAATAAAAATATTTTGCACCTTCGAACATTAGACATGTTAAATTGGTAAAAAAAAAAAAAAAATCCCAATTGGGTCAATATCAATTCCAGGTTGTAACACAACAAAATGTGGAAAAGTACAAAGTGGGGGTGAACACTTATGCAAGACACTTTTGAAACTGTAAACTGGATGTTTTTCCAGCTAGCCATTTTAGATGTGTTTTCTCGGTTGTTGTGTGTGTGTTTGTGGGCATGCATCTGCAGCTGAGGTCTGTTTGAAGAGCTTGTCGTCTTTTTAACGTTCAGTTTTACAATGAGTTTTGTGAGTCCTGACTGTGCATTTTGGTTAACTGATTGTGGTTTGAGGTGTGGATGTAAAACGAAAAAAAGGAAAAAGCACTTGAAGAATTCGGGCCAGACATATGGCCAGCTTCTGCTTTGCACTAGAAAGCTGGACCACCCTTGGTGAAGATCTGAGAGTGTAGTAGATGAAGGAGATATAGAAATGATGGTCCAAGGGAAAGGAAGTAGATAGTAAAGCTAAATTATTATGAGCATAGGCTTCAGGAGTTTTGCACTAAGAGTCATCATCATCTCTTGGGCCACCACTTCTGACTGGCACTGTTTGTAAAGGAAGAGTGATACTCTTTGCCTTGGCCATGACGATGATGATCAGGTCAGCAGAAGTGGTGTGACCAAGACAGCTGCCCTTTATGGATGATCTGATGGCAAGGTGTAGATGGATCCTCCTGTGGTTGGAAAAGTTGGAAGGGCACAACTACGTCTGAAGATGAGTTGTTACAACTAAATAGAAATGTATTAGCTAGGACAAAGGCATTCAGTTGGTCTTTCTCCCAAACATGACTAGCTGCTCAAGCCTGCTCGAACCAGTAAAAAAAAAAAGCAATAGTTTGAGAGGTTTAGGGTTTATCTTGTATGTCCTTTAACTGCACAGAAATGCATTGTATATGCTTGAGGAGAAAAACAGTTAAAGGTGCATTGTCAAGATTAGGTCTCTAAAATTAAGTAGGTAAAGTACAACAATGTTGCAATGTTTTGTTTTTTTTCTTTTTACTTTTTGAACCTGCTTCCCTTTCCTGCCCATGTAAACAAAGCACTCCCCCAGAATCTACGGTGGCCATCAAAGTTCACTTAGAGTTAACATTATCAACATACAATACATACGTAGGCTATAAAACATATTATAGGCTACATATAATATAGTCTCCTTAGAGTACACTAATTGGTGATTTGCTAACTACAAATCAGTTTACAATTTGTTTTGTAGACAATGTTTAAAGTTACATATTAAACCATGTAGCTATAGATGTGTTAATGAGAATCTGATTAATTTAATAAAACGATAAACAGGAGAGAAGCAAAAAGAATATAATGTGGCTGGACTCCATACACAGATCAGCGTACCGCATTTAAACTCCGGTGCACATTCATACATAAATTGGTTAATGACATTTATTCTCATTGTAAAGTAACAAGCTACAAGGTTGTATTTTCTTCGTCTGTTTGCAAATTGAATCCGTTCATTGAATGAATCCAATCCAGCTTTCCAAATGGAAATCTTAGCCACATAACACAGTCTATTTCCTCTAACTTACATTTCCATATATGATAGTGTTTAAATTTTGGGAATTTTGAAATTGTACACTGGAGATATTTCCAGCTAGCCAGTTTAGACACATTTAGACACACCACAGAGCATCCAAACTACGAATATACAGATATACTATACTAGATATATCCAGTTTGCATGTTATAACTTTCCAAATCAAACACTTTGTAGCAAAGCCTAAAAAGAAGATGAGCATATGGGTGATTTCATGCTTTCTGTTGAAAAACAGAAAGCATATGGGAACTTCAAACAAATTCTGGTCCACAAGTTGCAGCAGCCTCCCACAGAACCAGATGCTACATTTTAACTAAAATATAAATATATATATATATATATATATATATATATATATATATATATATATATATATATATAATTTTTTTTTTTAAACTCTTTTGGTCTTGCACTTTGCAATTTAAACACCGGACAACATCACAACTCTTGGTTATCTTGAATAGTTTGGTCTAACAAAAAATAATATTGTTAATAAGCATGCTTAGTAAAATCTCACCATAGACGTTATTGGACCTTTAACAAGAATGTTATTGTGTTCATTTTGGTGAATATTGTCTTTTGTGTTCCACAAGTGTGGATGTTTGGGCCCCATTTATGTATGTATGTATGTATGTATGTATGTATGTATGTACGTATGTACATGTTCATAGGAATAATTGCTGTTTGATATTAGGATCGGATATATATGAATTCTTTGTTATGACCCAAAATGCATATATGATAGCAGCGGATAGGCCTCACAGGCCAGGAATAGGACAGAAGAAACTAATAATGTGAATAAGATCTAAGTAAATGTACAACTCAGAGGTGCTAAAATCTATGGTTTAGCCTTAGCATTTATGATTATTGACCCCTTGGTATGATGATATGGTAGACAACGTTGCTTTTTTGCTTTTTCAGTAAGTCAAACTAAACACAAATAAAATTCACTTGATGGAAAAGCCAATTCACTGAAGGGGAAAGGACACAGCATGTGAAAGGCACACATTTGTGTCTGGTAATGGCAACATTCATGGCATGGCAACTATATCTAGGTGAATTTCGACATGTGAATTTGCAAAACTGTCTTGTGAGACAATAGAATTCAAGATGGCAGGACTATGGTTTCTGGTGGGTAAAAAAAGGGCCACTAATTAGCAGTTATCTTGCTATTTTTGCTGTTGCTTGATACACATCTGAAGAAGAAACATTGCCTCGACACTCTCTCCAATATCACACACATCAGAACCAACAAAGTGTTGCAAAGGGGTGTTATGCAACAGCTAAGAAAAAATCTGGCTGGATCTGAGTAGGTGGAAATTAAAATAAGTCAGCAGTACGCAAAAAGGTGGAATGTGCTTTTTTTTAATATAAAAAAAACAAGTATATTGCATGTATCTTGCAGTCATGTTCAGGTGTTCAGGTTCACCAGCGTACTGATCACACACACCTGAACTCAATCAAGCAATCAGAGCCACACAGTATTTAAGGACACCACACCAGTTCACAGTGAGGTATATGCTCTGTGTCTAATACCAGGCGATACTAAGCCTTTATGCAGGTATTGGCTATCTGCGTTTTGCCTTTTGCTTTGCCTAGTTTGTGTTGTTAGTTCATTGTCTGCCCATTGCCTGTTTTTTGGCCATGTTTTTGCCTCACAATTTGGATTATCCAGGAAGCTTTTGAATAAAGCTCTTGTTTACCTCAATTTCTGTCCGTATCTGCCACCTGACATCTTTCACAACAGTTGTAGATATTGTTATTATTAGGTGCAGCACTTGACTGCAGATCAATGCTAATTTTGTATATAAAAAAATGTATAAAGTAATCTTATACACTCAACGGGTGGCTTATAAATCCAAACATTTCAGTAGTTTATCACTTCAACCTATATATCTTTTATCATTTATCTATATATTTTTTTCTTTCTTCCTGCTAGAATTTTCTTGTTAGAAATGCTGGCGTATCTGATAACTGACCAAAGCCAGAAACACACATTGCTTTTTATATAAACTATTGTTTACTGCTTACCATTATATAATTCTTTTCACTTTTGGCAAGATTTATAGCTGTGCTTGTGGAAAATTTGATGGATACATCTGCCTTTTATTTATTTATTTATTTAAAATGAATACAATGATTTCCCCGTGGATATAAAGTGAAGAGAAAGCATTCAGTGGTATTAAATACGGAAACTCCCTCTTTGAGGAGAAATCTGATTGTATTTCAGAATACAGAATATAAAAGGTCTGCTGCATTGCCAGCAATTGAAAATGTCATTTTAACTGATACCTCCAGAGATAAGCATGAATATACAGCAAGAAATACATGCTGGAAGAACATGATGAAATAAAGAGGGGATAAAAAAAAAAAGTAATAAAGAAAAATACAATAAGTGAGGAATAAAACACTTGGGGGCGTGCTGTTATAGGAAAATAATCAACGAGTGAGTGGTGTGATCTAGCCTGATGTGATTTTAGCACCCCCAAGTTATGTTATACTACCTATAAACAGTCATTCCATTACCAGCCTAGCTTTTCTTTCCCCTATTTCTTGAAGTAAATAAGACAAAGTGCAGCTTCTCATGTTCCAGAAGAAACTACAAAGTGTAGACTCCTATTTTAACTATTGTCAGAGTTGCTGTAATAGAAAACCAAACACCTTCTAACCAATCAGAATCCAGAATTGAACAGTGCTGTGGTATAAATGTATACACTGTACAATTTAGCAGTTGGTGATAAGCTCTTCTGGCCAATGTTGAAACGCAGATTGCTCTGGAAAGTCCACAGGAAATATTTTTAATTCCTTAAGCTCACAGTGGAACTGTAGTAAACAGGATGAAACATACAGCAAGCCTGTTATTGCGCTTCATATGTGTGCTCAGCAATGATAATACGCACAGTGCAAATGCAATATTCACTCAGTGTGATGTGCAATTACTAGCAGACACCCACCTTTTTTGTTGACTTTTCCTGATATGAACGAGCCTATACGGTGAGAAGCGATATAATAAAAGCTGAGATCAATCTTCATCGGTGACATATGTAAACGAGCCGGAAATCTCCCTCCCCTGGGTCAGACAGATCCATGTGCCTTGCTTACTCTGATAACCTTTAGCAAGGTCCAACAGCATTGCTTTATCGATTAGTCAATTACGGTATTTGCTTTTCTGATTGTGGAATTACTGAGCTGGTTCAAGGGGACAAGAAAGCATGGCTGAAAGGGCACAAGCTGAAATGATGCTTAAAAGAGAACTTTTCAGAGAGAGATGGCTGAGACTGGGAGAAAGTTTCAGGCACTCCAGATGCAGCTTAATTAAATGTACAAGTGCACATTACCAAGGCAAGAGACGGGCCATCTGCTGCTCCTGCGAAGACATGCCAGGGATGAAATATTCATACACACACACACAGAAATTCTTTTAAAAATGTGTTTCTAAAACTGCTAACTGCTATCACACCATCTCTTGCTCTGTACTTTGTAAAATCTCCATGCCAATTAGTGTGCAGCAGAGCTAGGATGTGACCTCTTGGCATGCACACAGCTTAGCATATTAGCCCACAGTATCTGGAAATGTTTTTCTTTCTTTTTTTTCTCTAAATCACAGTCCAGAGCATCTCAAGCCTCTTATTAGAGCTTCAATCTTTTCTCACTGTCAACCCGAGGGAGAGGAACTTAACTAGGCAGTGTCCATTACAAACCACTGTTAAGTGCAGCGTTAATGAAACCTGATGGACAGATCCGTGTTGCAGCTTCATAAACTTTCACACTTAGGCCACACTTTTCTCAGGAGTTCCACCAGACTTTCCTCGTGACACCCAGCAAGGCATGTGGTGTTGACAGCAATGAATAGAAGCTTTAAAAACCATTTAATAGAGTTGTGTCTGAAGTCAGAGACGTTTGGTTTTCCGCTGTGTATGCATTACCAGATGTTAGCTGTTAAGATTCATGTTAACAAAACAACCTCGGGGACAAAGTTAACTCACTGCCTTATCAGCAGTTTGTATTGGCTGGTCCCATGTGGATGCCGTAAAGATTTGCACTTCCCAAAAAAAAAAACAGTGGACACTCGCACCTCGAGGCTTCTACCTAAGAACGTCTGCCGTAATCATAAATAGTCTTATTCACAATATGCTCATAGCAACGCATCCACTTAGCAACTCACTTTATAGTGTACAGTTGTAGAAGAGTAATGATTTTTAATAACACTATCAGGTGTTACCCAGAAGAGGATGAGTTCCCTTTTGAGTCTGGTTCCTCTCAAGGTTTTTTCCTCATGTCATTTATATTTATTATTATTATTATTCATTCATTTATCTTCAATCAGTGCTTTATCCTGGTCAGTATGGTGGTGAATCCGGAGCCTATTCTGGGAAAACTGGACACGAGACGGGAATACACCCTGGCTGGGTTGCCAGTACATTTTATTTTATTTTATTTTTAATTTAATTTTATTTTTAATAGATTATTAGGCTGCATGTAAGTGGTTCTCTGACAGCCCTGGGATTTAAACTCACAATTTTCCACTCACCTGTAACTGCTCTTATGCCACTGCACCATGCTCGAAGTATAAATATACTGTATACTGTAGAACAGTATATTTATATATTGATATGATATGAAGGCAAGAATCCATTCTTTAGACCTTCTGATTTAGTACCAACATCTCATATTTATAAAGAATCAGATTAGAATATAAATTAAAATAATAATAAATAACCATCAGCAAGGGTTTATGTGCAATTTGGATCCTGAGTCATTCTGGCATTTATTTTCATTGCCTTCGTGCATTCATTTTCTCCAGATGAGCTGACTAACGCGTTTTTAGCGCAAGTGCCCAGAGGACGGAACATGAAAAAAAAAATCAGGTCTTAAAGGTGTTAAAAGAGTGAGAATGGCTAATTACACTGTCTGTTGTTTGTAATTAATGTGTTTGTTGACAGATTAATGTTCTGTTGAGTTGCCACCATGACTGGCAGATTCTCAAAACGCTGACTAATGGAGCCTGTCAAACTGTTTACAACTCACCAAAGCCTGAAATATTTGTGGCTTTTCAGCTGAACAAGCAACAAGTCATATTCCTGGAATTGACGAGCTTATACTTATGCCAGAATGCAAGAATTTTAATATATATTCATCTGAACGATTAACAAAAATGACATCTTGACATCAACATGCCAAATTACGAAGAATTAGATGAAATGAGCTTTAAACACCTGATCCCTTTGTTCATACATGAGGGCATGGTGGCTTAGTAGCTAGCACTATTGCCTTGCACCTCTGGGGTTTGGGATTCAAATGCCGCCACTGCCCTGTGTGCGTGGAGTTTGCATGTTCTCCCCGTGCTTCAGAGTTTCCTCCGGGTACTCCGGTTTCCTCCTCAGTCCAAATACATGCATTGTAGGCTGATTGGCCTTTCCAAATTGTCTGTAGTGTATGAAAGGGTGTGTGAGTGATTGTGCTCTGTGATGGGTTGGCACCCCATCCAGGGTGTCCCCCGCCTTGTGCCCCAAGTCCCCTGGGATAGGCTCCAGACTCCCCCTGCGACCCTGAATGAGAATGGATGGATGGAAGTAATACATTGTACATTTGTCTCCTTGATTCTCCTTAGCATCTCACATCAACCATGGCGGATAATGACGAGAGGTAGCAAACAGGTATAGGGATGTGATTTATGGAGATCTGCATTGAAATGCACTTGTTAATATCTCAATAACTGTAATATTCCCAATTGTCAGTATATTCCCAATGGTTATCGTAGTTTACCATCACATAAGGTAAATACATAATACTGCTAGCTTGTCATTAAACTTACAGTCCATAGCCACAGCATGCAAGTGGCAATTAGCATTGTTGTAGAAGCATCATTAGCCATGCTAGTGGAAATTTGCATTAGTGTAGGACCTACAAAGGAGAGACAGAAACAAACCGCTCAGATTCTAGTTAAAGTTCCAGTTCCGTTTGAACTCTCAGAGTAAGCAACTTAAGTTCAAAAGTTACATCAATATTTACTCAGGGAAAGTTACTTGTATTCAGAGCCAGGTTTTGCAGCTACTTAAGTCGATTTTCTGTTAAATCACCCACATGTGGCTCACACTTCTGAGGCCGCCAGACTTGAGTAGAAACATCAGTGATGCGTGTTTTTTTGTTGTTGTTTTTTTTTATAGCATCAAGATCACTACCTTTTAAATACAAGTTCTTGCCTTTACGCACACAAAAAATCAGTGGGATAGAAAATGCAGACTGAAGAAACAGATCACATTTTCTTCTTTGCTGTCAAACGTAATATGATGTGAGACATTTGAAATGGAAAAAAACTAATACAATGATATACAAAGGAGAGGACGGCAAGCGTTGAAATAAACATCTAACACTAGTCTAGCATATTGCCAAAATATTGCTGCATGGATAGTCCTAGCTGTAATTATCATATTTGTAATCATCATATTGGTCATATCACTACAAATTTGATTTGATTTAACAATTTGGCTTCCAACATCATTATTTGGAAACTTATAAAATAGCACTTGATCCGGCACATCCTACTGTATTGCATTTTAGTCATTTTATTTTTTCAGAGAAGCAATGTCTCTGATTAAGACTTAAAAACTTTTTTGTGCTACTTAAAGGGATGATACAGTTAATTAATTAATAAGGTCTTATTTATGTATTTAATATTGGCCTCAAATGACATTCCATAATTACTGGTGTATTTACAGGCCAAAACATGTCAGTGTGACATATTTTGGTTACATAAAACTGTCAAACAGCATTGCTGGAAAGAGATTTTTCATCTTTTCTTGTGCAGTTCCAAGCTTCTTAAGAGCAGCTGCACAGACATGATGCAAACAACATTGAAACTCCTTAACATAATTCAGAACATTGGCTGCAGATTCATCAGTATCCCACTGGTCCCTGAGCCCAGCTAATGGACCAAGAACTGTGATGCCAAACCCTAGCTCATTTGGACTAAACCCTGTGCTGTCTTGAACCAACTCACTTACAGCAAGCAGTTGCCAGGGCAAACACTCTTCAAAATCTTGTGAGAGCTCAGTGCAGTAAGAGCACAACATTGATTTAAGATTCTGGCCAACTAGCCAGACTGTACCAACTAGATTTATTGGCAAAGTAGAACCCATAATACACATGAAAACTCTCACTTAAATGACCTCAGGTACAAGCCGGCCCCGGTGTGCTATATACAAACACACAAGTGGCTTTGTGTAGTAAGGAAATATTGGCTACCTGGAAAGGACAAAATGAATAATTTAGCATAATTGCCTAAAGCAACAACATAGAGATTATTATCACATTTCCCTTTGCTTCTCTCTTTCACTCATTAGGAAGGTTCATCCAGCTCTCTCTCTCATATAAAATAATAATCTATCTCTCATTTTCCACCACAGAGGCAGAAAGTCATTAAGTAAGTAATTGAGGGTAGCCAGTCCCAAAATAATCTAGGTTTCTGGCAAGAACTGATTAAATTTTCACCTAGACTGTTTAATCTAGAGGATTTTGTCTCTCTATTACTATAAATAATACTATTCATTCATAATCTGTACATCAAGACAATCCTTGCGGTAACTGTATTACCAGAGAGAAGAAACAGAGAGAAAGTAAGAAGCCAACACATTTTAGGACAAATACTGGTGTAAAAGGCTTAAGCGCAAGTAAAGAAATTCTCTAAAGAAAAAATGGCTTCAATTTAAAATAATGACATGAGCATTTCTACATATAAAAATTACCTTAAAGAGCAGTAAAAAAAAACTTTCCCTAGTTGTAGCGCCAATTACAGAGAACTGCTGGACCTAATGATTAATACTTTGCTCGAATGGAAATGACATGATGTTCTCAGATGAGAACCTTTTGCTCTGAACCAACTTTGGCTTTCCAACAACTTATCTGCCATTACTTCTTGCTTCTCCAAACGCTATGGTTCAATATACAACATAAACATTAGATCATGTAGAATCTGTTTTTAGCAACACTTATTCATCATAGTTGTGATTTTTTTTTTTCTTTTTTTCTGAGCTTTCAAACTCAGTTGCAGTGGGACCGTCCATATTCCCAAAATACATCAATATGCCAAGCATATGTCAGTTTTAACAGAGAGAGATGGCTGTGAGTTGGAGTGATTATGAACACTGAAATTGGTGTGTAATAAAATAAAAATTGTAACATTAGCTACATTGATTAGCCTGAGTGCAGCCTAGGATTTAGCTGAGTATGTGGAATTATATGTCATGGAGACAGACAGATGGATGCAGGTGCAGGTTTATGGTTTTTTATTAAAAAAAAATCACTCAGGCAAGCAAACAGAAGGGTTAGGCAATACTCAAAACAAGAGACATGCTAAGAGTCAGGAGACTGAAGGAAGAAAGGCCATCTGGGTTTTCTTGGGGGAAGTCATTTTGCTGTTTTCACACAAAAGGGATTTCTGCACCCTTCAGCCAGTTTTACAGCTATCATATCCCTGTATCTTCATCATAATTCTTCTCTTTGGGTTGGATTCTACACAAGCTTCTTTGATTAGCACTTTTGGAGTACCATTTGAGGTGTTGCAGTGTTACTGAAGATATGGATGAAATGTCTGTAGAAGTTTGTAAACCCTAGGAAACTTTGCATGTCTTTGACACTTTGGGGAGTGACCAGTTGGGGAGTGCTACTGCTTGGACTTGTGGTGGTGTCCATGACCACACTCTCTTGATGTACATCCAGGAAATCTAACTTTTGAAATTTGCACTTTCTTGCTTTGACAATGAGGTTCTCCTGCCTGAGTCTCTGTAATACCTTTTTAATGTGTTGGATATGTTGGGCTAATGAGTTTGAGTAGATCATCATCAATGTAGTCAATCATGAATTTACCCAGCATATTTCTGAGGGGCACTGACAAGAACATATGCCATTACCAGGAATTTACAGTGTCCTGAGGTTGAACAGAACTGGGACTCTGAGATCTTCTTCTTGAACAGAACTGGGACTCTGAGATCTTCTTTATTTGAGGACCGTATACAAATGAATGTCCAAGACACTGAGAGAGTCTAGTGACGATTCATCTAGTGTCTCTGCAAGCCAGCTCTTTGACCACATCTCTTATTAAACCCTGGTGAAAAGTGGCAATGAGAGCAGACTCGTTCCATCTGCTTCCAAATGCTGACTTGCAAAACTCTAAGGCTCATGAGACACTCTACTGCTACGTTGCCATCGATAGGGTGATGGAATACATTGCAAAACCAATCCACAGATTGGATGAGTGCTCTTCCAATTAGCACCAAAATAATCTGAGCTAACTTGTCTTTGTCTGACTGGATCTCTTGAGAAGATAGGTATATCACGCACTCTAGTAGGAAGCCTTGGGAAACCCTGAAGAATCTCCATTATATTTGGTGAGTTGTGAGATGAGAGGGAGTGGATTCTACCATGACTGAACCGGGGATCATCAGTAGTTCACACTGTTATAAGGTGTCATGAGATTTCTGCAGGATCATCTTCTCACAAGTCACAAGCCTCAGTGGTGAGCTTAGCTCCCAGTAAATATAGTGAGGCAGTAATTATGGCAGCAAAGATGTTAAAGGTTTTCGAGTAGTTTACCAGGACTTTCCTGCCTGCGTCGGCATTTAAACTGTACTGTTTCTTTCTTTTTTATCAATAATTTTGCGCTATTGTTGTCATCTGCTGTATTTTTCACTTTCCTTTCTGCCGTATTTTAATTTTTTTGAAGAACGCTTTTGTTGTTTGTCTAAAGACAGCAAGCAGAGGCCATCCATGCTGGATCCACGCCTTCTAAAGTAATATCAACTAATCTTCATCTAAGGTACATTAAATAACATGGCAAAGATTCAGCTTGTTCAGTGTGTTGAGTGCAGGATGTTGAGTCATTCTTCTTCCATCATTAGTAATAGCTTTATTTGTGATAAATGTTTTAGTTAGCTCTCTGATGGAGAAGACTGCTGCATTAGAGGTGCACATCCAGAGTCTAGAGAGGGTTAGTGAGAGCAGTGTAGTTTCTGTAGGGGAAAGTCTGGATGCCTTAGGCAGAGTTAGCAATCCCCCAACTCCAGCATTAGAGCCCTCACAGCAGGGCGAATAGGTGACGGCTCGGCGGCATAATCGCAAAGCCAAAGCTAACGCTAAGGCTCGCCCACAGGAGCACCACTCCTCTCCGCTTCACGTGTCTAACAGGTTTGCTCTCCTCAGTGAAGCACCCACTGAGAAACCTGAAAGAGCTCTGATTATAGGAGATATCTATCTTAAGGCAATTACTTAAAGCAATTACTGAAGACAAATGAAAAAAATGAATGAATGAATGTTATTAGAAAAGGTGACATCCATCGCGGATGTAGCACTGATTTAGTCATGCTATTTTTATGATGGAGCTTGTAATGTAGCTTTACCTGACTGCATTAAAAGGAGTCTATTCACAAAGTGAAACCAGTGGTAGTTGGTAACTTGTGAACAATTACTTTGTGTGCTAAAGAAGCAGCAAATTGGATTTCTTGCCTTTGCACAGCCACTATGTAATAGTGATGGCATATTTACTTTAGGTTTTTAGGTACTTAGCTAATGACTCTGCCATACAGACTCCTTTCCAAACACCCAATTAAAAAAAAACTCCAGATTTTCTTCAACAAAGAACTAAACTATTATTAGAGGATTACAGGATTCTTTTGCTCATCAATGTTCAGATCTCTACTTGGAACTTCCGCCAGGTTGTTGCCATGGAATTATTCCTGTAATGTATTTCTGTATTTTCTTTTGTGATTCTAAATCTTTTTAAAGGGCAGATGTCCATTGTTACTGCATCAAAAACTGTTTAATTCAAACCTCTCTCAATGAGGCAATTAAACAACTGTTTGTCATTTAGTTTGTAGCAAAAATACAACAGTGTGCGGCTTGCCAGGTCGAAAAATGGTTTAATTTATCAGGGTGACAGAGTAATTGTGTTTTTGGACAACATCCATTTACTGATGTCGAGGAAGGATGGCACTTGACACAATCAAAGTTTCACTGACTGCTTTTCCAGCAATAACAATCCAACAGCTGTGCTTCCATACACACACATACACACACACATCCTGCTGCTGCTGGCATCATGCAAAGCACCTTGTCTTGTGTCTTTTTGTTTTCCTCTAGCACCGATCAATATTATAGATTGCCATACCTCCAAGGACCCCGGCTTTAACAGAGATCCTCAGATAACTGCTTTAATTAGGATAGACAAAACAGAATCCAATCTCTGAGGAAAAGAAAAAAACAAATGAAAAAAATCTATGTACTTCCAGAAAGTTGCATTTAAATCAGTCCCAGAAATCTGTCTGACTACAATTTTTCCAGTTAATAAAACCATGTATTTACATATTTAAATGCACCAAATTTACATTTATATTTAGAAACAAAATCTCTTCGGTGGACAAAACAGCAGGTCAGACGGTAATGAAATGCAGGTTAATTGTACTTTATTATTTGATAATATTTCAGACTAGATGAAGCCAACTGAAACAGCACTCTGTGCTAATGAGCTATAAGGAGGTCTCTTGACGGATATGAGCTTCCATGCTGTGTGCTCTCAGTTCCAGGATTAACTGATTGCAGCTTAGCCCTCAGGACATCCACATGAGTGCATTTTAAGAATTGGTACATCCTTAAATTGTGACTTGATATACAGATACTTATTCATTCATTAACATCATAGCCTAGGGCTCCCGAGTGGCGCAAAGGCAAAGCATTCGCCCTTTTGTCAGGAAAAATCGTGAGTTCAAATCTTGATGATGAGTGTTCTCTTGACTCCAAGGAGTCAAAGGAACACTAATAACACACGTGTCTATGAGCTCACGTATGCGGAAGAGGGCAGATAGAGCAGATTCCTCCAAGACACTGCCCTGTGGTGCAACCTCCACCAGTTCCTACTTTCACATATGCGCATTCATAACCACATTCTGAACAACTTTACATGTTTAATGCAGCTGATTTCAGATTTTTAATTTTTTTTTAAATTACATATTTATTCATTCATATACATTGATGAGAGAGGCAGAGAAAGAAACTGCAAAAGAACAGTCAACAGCTATTATAAAATCCTGCACATACATGTGCATATCCAGTGAAGCCAAGCCATGTATTTAGAGATTTGCTTTCAAAATGTACAAAAATCGAAGAGAGAGGTGGAACCGAGTAAATGGTCATCCATGGATCACTGTGGCTTCTGTGAAACCATCCAATTCATACTTTTAAACTTTTTTTTAATGGCCTGGGTCTGCCTTTTCAAAAACATTGTCTGTGATCAGCTTTGCTGGGGAGCAGCTAGGATAACTCCCAGTCTATTTTCTCTAAATCTTCCTCTCTGTTATGGAGATGAGGAAGAGGTAGAGGAGGGGGAATGATGACAGGTGCCTCTTTCAGCTTTACCCAGGTGCCTCTCCAGGCCTGATTCATTCTGTGTGAAGTGCCATTGGCTCCGGCATCTCATAAATGCAGCACAATGAGCCACCGCCTCTCCTACACCGCCACGTACAAAGATAATTACAGCAGCTTTTTTTCTGTGCTTTGGCGTCCTTGTTGGATTGCAAATTCGCAATTGGAGACAAGAGTGCAGCTCGAGTTTGAGGCACGCAATGAGCAATCATCTTGAAAATACTGAATTCACACAGACATCTCAGGAAAAAAGTGTAGTCGTGATCTGTCGTTAACTCTGGGCTATTACTCGTTAGTTTAAAGTATCTCTCATGCAGAAGTGCTGATAATGAATGAGGGGGCAGTTAGCATGATTCAATATTATTTTAACTGAAAGGATTTAAGAGTGATGCGCTGAGGTATCCAATGGGATGCAAGAGGATAATTAATATTGTTCAGTTGAAAATAGTTGGGTATTACCATCTATGGCTGATTTATTTTATTAATTAATGCATGATACTTTTTACCGCTTGCATTTACTTTCAATGTTGTGGAACGTCACAACACGTTAGTTCCTGTCCTCACTTACATTATAGCAGTTATAAAGAGTCATTCCCTCACTAGCTTCTTGTTTTTTCTCTTTTCAAAATGAAGAAATGCAGATTGTCATGTTACTGTGATTAAAAAAAAAAAGGTTTTTCCCTTATCAGAAAACTTACAAAGTTACAAAGTGCTGTCACTGGAGACTTCTGTAAATCTTTATTAAACATTTCCTCACTGAAGACTACACCATATCAACAATTAATCACCGCCTAATTAATCAGAATTAAGCATTTACCAGTACCGTGATATAAAACTCTTAGAAATAAATAAAAATGAAAGGAAAGTGATTTGAAACAAGTGAAACAAGACCATAAAATAAGCACAGTAAGATGATTTTTAAAAAATAAAAAATGAAATAGTGTCATGGTAGCACTGAATATGGGGCAGAACTACGATTCCCATCAGCTCCTGCACATCACCTGACCATGACACGCCCCATGTTACATGACTGTTCGCACTTGATTCTCGTTTATGTTTAATGAGCGTTGTATTTAAGCTTTTGCTTTTGTCATTTGTTGTGTGTTTAAAAATAAACTGCCTGCATTTGCATCCACCTCTGCTACTAAATCCTAATATAAAGGCAATATGCAGTCAGATTTAGTGCAACACATTTACATACTCCACAAAATGATACAAGTAAAAACAGCAAAAAAAAAAAAAAAAAA
>CM040466.1:22507211-22522234 GCA_022758105.1 Pangasianodon gigas
TAATGAAAAATCCTGCTTTGTCTCGCAGGTCAACATTTTTTAAATGTAATATCAGATTAAAAAAATAGGAAGTCTGCAATAATATTGTCATGTGACGTGAACATTCGGTACATCCTGTTTAGAGCTCCAAATATTTGTATCTGTATTCACGACTGTTCTACACACATCGTTATCGTTTTGGTTTGTACATGCCTGTGATATGTTCTATTGAATGGATTTGGTTCTATGTCCCAAAATATAAACAAACTAGTAGCAAAATTAAACCACAGTGACCCTGACCAGGCAGTTACTAAAGATGTACGAATGAACTTGGTAAAAGCATTGAATTAAATGCATTGTTTTTACGTGAGTGTTCTGACTGCTCGACTGCATGAAAGTACAAACCTCAAGCTTGGGCAACATTTCGCTATGTCCCACAGGATCCCTGTCCTGATGCATACCTCTAGTTTTAACCAACCATGTGAATCTTTCAGTCAAAAAAAAGAGCTCCTCCTATCTGTATCTGTATTTGCATCTGTTTAGGACAAATTATCTTTTATAATCTATTCATATTTGGTTGGATCCCTAATTTGTGTATATATACTGTATAGTTACACACAATTTGTGCTTCAACTCATCCAGGTAGTGAGAGATCTTGCTTTGAGTCACCTGTCTCCTTGGTTTTACAAAAACACAGAGAGCGATGCGATTAATTTCCCAGTATAGCAGTGTCACACACATGCACACACATTAATACCAGTCTGAATTATTTACGTTGTTTACCGAAGTCAGGGTGTATGGCCTGTCATTCTGACACCTGAGGCAATAAGGGTGGCGTTAACCCCCATCACTTTCACTCAGTGGTTTACTTCTTTCATTTTCTTTTTCTTCTCTTTAGACTGAACAATTTATCACTCTCTGAACAACCTGCTCAGATACAGACCCTTTTTCTGTGCCTGAGATTCACATACACTCTTAATGGATAGTGGATGGTATTTTTCTAGGGATTTGACTTCCGTGGGCTGAAATGTAATAATTAACCATCATATCCACTAAGTTTAATCATACCTCTAATTACACAGACAGAGATTCTTGTTACCCGTTCATCTGCATGAGGCAAAATTTAGCGACGATTTCTTTTCTGCCGATTTTCTATGCGCATGATCTCGCCAGAAGTCATTCGCAATTACTTTTAATACGATTTCAGTTAATGGCAGGTTTAATCCTTTTTCCAAGAAGCTATAGACTGTTACCTTTGACCTGTGACCTTCCTCTAAAACTTGTCTTAGTTGTTGCACCTAGCCAAAGAAAACTCTTTTTCAAATGAGATACAGTAAGCAGCACTTAATGCACTCGCAGAAGAATTACACCTCACCTATATAGACAATTACTGAGCATAATGATTTAATGCTGTAATTGTCCCTAGAGTGAACCCACTCAACCTGTCTGACGGTTTGTTTGAAGATAGACAGACAGATAGCGACTGAGAACAAAGGGCTTTCTTAAGCATCTAAATGTTAATAAAGAGTAGCAACGTAAGATTTAAGACTAGGCTGTCATGTCTGCTGACTAATGCATACAGGACAAATGCAAGGTTGTTTCTTTTGCAAAAAAAAAATGTAAACGCAAATGATATTTGAGTCTCCAATAAAGGTCTTTACTGGAAAAATGTACATACTGAGTACACCATGTTCATGTCACAGCTATCTGTATCTGTTTAGTGGACCAATCTTTATTTGCATTTAACTAGGAAGTGGGCGTGGCCAGCTACCTCACTCACGTTTATAATTGGTCTCGGCCAGATGCTCTGTGGAACTTTCTGGCAAGCTTTCTATCGGGTAAGCTAGACAACTATCTTTCAAAACAATGATCTCTTGCCCAAATCATGGATAATATCTAATAATATCTGATCAGATGTACCTCAGTTTTTGGGTTTATTACATTCCAGAAAGATCAGGAAAGGTCTCTGGACACACTTTCAGAATCTACTACAAAGCTACTGCAAAACTATAAAATGGCGTCAATTTACATTATAATGCCTGTATGATTTTCCAAAAAGATTTGCTTTTAATAATGATCAAGAACAATCATTTAAGAACAACGAACAATGCATGAGCTATGGAACAGCGGGTCTGTAAATAAAAGCATATGTATATTATGAATTTCGGGCTAGTATGTACAGAATAGTGTATCACCTGTTCTGAGCCATGTTAATGAACTTGGCTCAAGCTTGCATTGCATGCAACTAAAAACCTCCCACTTGTGCCAGTAGGCCTATTTGTATCTGTTTACAACACATTATCTGTTCAATCCAAATGTATTCGTATTTGGTTACATCCTTAAGAGGTAGAAATGGTTGCTCTGGCAGCATGGTGTTTGAATTCTGCCTTATTTCTACATCAATTCCTAAACTGTCTCAACTAGAAATGTGTGCAGGGATTTTTTTTTTGTTTGTACCTGCCTGTGATATTTTCTAAGAAATTTAGTTGGTTATTTTACCCAAAATAAAAATATATAAACATAAATATAAACTAGTAGTCTAATTTAAACCACTGGTGTAAGCATGCACTAGAGGAAAGTAAAAAAAAATCTCACTACACTCACGTGACTTTTTTTGTTGTTGTTGTCGTTGTTGCTTCTCGCAGGATCTAGTCTCAGATAGATGCCCTTTCTATCTTAAAAAAGAAAAAAAGTCTGCCTACTATTTGTATCTGTATTTGTATTCGTTTAGTTTGCATTATATGTTCAAGCCGAATAATGTATACATCCGTATTGTTTACCAGGTTAATTTATTCAGATCATTAAAATATGATTAGATGTTTGTTCACAGGGGCACTAGAAATGTGGACATGACCTAAATCAGAAGGGTCTTTGTTTTTTTCTGTATTTTTAAATGAACCCTACCACTATGGAAAATGCTGGAAAGAAAACTCCAGAGGTAGAAATCCCAGAATTATGTGTGTATTCTGCCTCTGACAGTTCCTCAACCTCTGCTACATCACTCCAGTTCATAATTGGTCTCATCTATTTTCGCACAAATTTAGCTGGTTCCTGAAATATAAACAAACTACTAGCCGATTTTAAACCACAAACTTGACAAGGCAGTTACTAAGGATGAATGAACGAACGCTGTAAATGTGGAGACATTTTAGGTTAATGAACATTAATGGAACCAGTCACGTGAGCTTCATATCTGACCACTTGCTAAAGCCAGGATGAAATTAAAAAGCACCCAGGGCTGATGTACACCTCTAGTCTCAACCAGATGCTTGGTAAATCTTTCTGGCAAGCTCACGCACACCCGTGGGCTTCATATCTGACTGCTCGCCCGCATTAATGTAGAAACCTCCCACTCATATAACTTTTTCGTGTGTGTGTCCCATGGGATACCAGCTCTGACAAACTCTAATGAAACTTTCTGGCAAGCACGTTTCCTATTTCTATCTGTTTAGAACACAATATCTGTTCATCCTGAATAATTTATTCGTATCGGGTTACATTCCTATTACACAACGAATTCAAAATTCAATATATTCTCTACTTAAAATCAAAACTCCCACACACTGCATCTTAACGCCCAGGGACGCTCACCTGCAAGGGTTTATATGAAGTACTCATTTTACTTCCAAAAATGAAAAACTTTACTTTCAAGCTCTAAATCTACTGTTCTAGGTGTAATGTGTGGTGAATCCATGATGTATCGTCAGCGTTCATGGCGGGGTCAAAACACAGGCAGACATTTTGAAAGTAAGTGAAAATAAACAGGCATGGCTCAACAAGAAAAGAAACTAGAAATGAAAACAAGGCTTGGACTTGTCTCTATTTGTCACATTTAAAGTAACTATGACTCAGTCGAGACTCCTTCCATAAATGTTAAACAAACATCTCCTTAGACGAAACTTCACCATATGTTTTTCTTGTTAAATAACATTTATTTTTTATTATTAAATTTAGTTTACGTGAAGCGTCTGCCATAAAAGTCAATGTAAATTAGTTGTTACTATAGAAACAATAACATGTTAGAACGAGTGCATTAATATAAACCCATGATTTGCAGCCAGGTAGAAAATTATTCAGTAGCTTCTGACCAATCAGAATTGAGAAGTTAACAGTGCAGGGTTATAAACTCTAATAAAATCTACACCCAACAGCTCTTTACATCCAACAATTTCTGCCTCTCATGTCTTTCATTGCCTGTGTACGTTTTTTTGTTACTCGTAACTATTGTTAGGTCCCGTGTTTACTATACAGCAGCACCTGTGGCTTCTAAACACCACTGAGGCAAGACATTTCTCCAGCTCAAGCTTGTAACCTCAGGCCACTACTTCCAAAGGAAGCGCGCAAGTAAATTACCACCCAAAGGGAAAATTGTGGTGCATGCTATCATTCCTATCTTATATCACCACGATTCACTAAGCTGACACTAAGCTGAACGACCCATAATGCATTATTCACTGGCTTTTCATGTCTTCTCAGGTGTAAAACATCAGCGAGATTGCTCTCCAACCAACAGCATCGTCGCATGGAACCAAATCAGCTTAATGGACGCCGAGCCTTTAGAAAACCGTGTCCAGCTGCCACAGCATGTAAACCGGCTTTGCTCAATAAGACCAAGGTTGTCAATCACCCTTCACAGTTCATTTGTGACATTCCAGTGTCAGTGCTGTGACCCGTTAGCCAACTGAGAGGCAAGGTTTCTGAACTTGGCCTGTTACGGCAGACCGAAAACATGCAACAGGAGGTTCTAACATGTACCTGGAAAAAAAAGGGAGTGCAATCACACCAACACCTCCCACGCGCCAGCCAATCAATTCTCACGCCCCACTGCACCTCCCACGCAAGTGTTCTCACACTGGCCAAGCAAATGCTACCCCCTGATAACCGATACAGACTGCAAGAAAGAGGCTTTTCGATTTCTTTCCATTTGCAAATGACTCATGGTACTTTCCAAACATTTGATTCCACTACCAAAGGTTTTATTATTATTATTATTATTATTTTCTTATATATTTCTTGATTATGAGAAATGTTAAATGGTTGGGTATCATTAATAAACTATAAACTAATGCTTATATAAGGAATAAAACACAATGGGTCACAACCCATTCCTTTTATAGGAATATAATCAGTGAGGGTGTGGTGAGATGCCCCCCAGTGTGAAGCAGTGTTACTGGAATTTGATTATTTTCCTATAATAACACATCCTGAAGTGTTTATTCCTCTTATACCACAGCAATTTGCCAAGGATTACATTTTTTCATTTAATAAAACATTATATGTCATACTTTTTATCCATTTGTAGTTACATTTAATGCTGCGAAAAGTCCACAAAATAAGTTAGTTCCTGTTCTCACTTATGCTATAGCAGCATCAGCCTCTCTTTTTAAGTTCATACAAAATGTAACTTGTCATGTTACAGAGAAACCACATAGCCCTACTTCTTTAGACTTTCCCAGGTCGGAAAACTTGGACAGCTTTATCTCTGTCCGTTACAAAGCGTGGAACTGGAGACTCCTTCCATACATTTCTGTCTCTCCTCACAGAAAAAGAGATCACTGGTCACTCAAAAGAGATCATTAGGATTTCAACAGAGTTTAAATTGTATGGAGTTGTGAATGAGGACTTTATAAAGATTGATATTTGTTGAACAGCTGATATAAATGGGGTGGTGCCGTCTTTATAGATGAGTTATAATAATGTTGAGTTATAATAAGTTATAATGAGTTATTATAATAAAAACATCCGTGAATCAAGTTATCACTTACATTCTAGCAGCTATAAACAGCCGTTGCCTCACCAGCCTCCCTTTTTTCTTTCTCTGAAGTTCATAAGCCAAAAAATGCAGCTCGTCATGCTACAGAGAAACTGCAAAGCATAATCTCCTCTATCCTGAAGACTTCCTGTGTTGGAAAACTTTAAAAAAAGTTACCTCAGTGCTTCACCTCAGTGCTGAAACTGGAGACTCCTTCCATAAAAGTTAAATAAATGTCTCCTCACGGAGAACTTCACCATATCAACAATTACACGTGAGTTGTTAATGCATTTACGTAGCATGTCTGCCGTGCGAGTCCCTGTGCAACATGTTACCGTAGAAACGATAATGTATTACAACAATCCGTAAATATTTAAGTAAACCTTGTGGAAGAATTACTATGAGAGTTGCTGTTATAGAAAATTACAAGAGAAACACCTTCTGACCAATCAGAATTGAGAATTCAGTCTAACTACTTAATATCCCAGGATACACTGGTTTAGTAAGTATATATTGCTCCTGTTAGTTTCACTGTACAATAATTCACCACTGTATGATGAATAACTTTCAAAAAGACTTAATTATAGTTAAGTATACAGTAGGAAGCAGTTAATTACACTTAAATCCAGTGCATTCAATCTGCCACTGTTGCACAATGTCTTTCCATCTATAGACAAACAAAAAATGCAAATTTGGAAATACTGGAAAGAAGAAAGTCCTTAAGAGAGAGATAAAAGTGGTTTATAGACATGCACAGATTTACTCGCTGACCAAAAAGCATGCGCTGAGCCTCTCACTCTGTTATACTGCACTTGTAAAGCATATCAGTGATTACACAGAGAATTCTTGGAGGAGTTTAAGTATAAGGCATTATCATGGGGCAAACATTTTTTTTATTCACTCAGTTATTTACAAGTGCTGACGTACAGAGGGAGAGCAGCAACGCAGATTGTGTGTGTGTGTGTGTGTGTGTGTGTGTGCATGTGATTACGTCACAGCTGGGTAGGCTTTATAAATGCTTCTCGCTTTTCTTCATGAGAACAACTGCTTTCACTCTAATACGAGCAGCACGTGCTCCTCAACAAGACAAGGTAAAACCCTTTATCTGTCTGCATGTCTCTCTGTCTATCTATCTATATATGCATCTATCTATCTGTCTACATATCTATCTATCTATATTACATATATTATACAAATACTATAGTGTTGGTGGGAAATATTTAACAACTATAATGTGCTGATTTGCTCAAAAGTCATAATTTGGGCTGAAATTTATGTGAAACCTTCTTTAAAACTCTAATAACAAACAGCCTGCACAAGCAATAAATAGCAGAATGGTTTTATTTAATAGTTTTTTATGATTAATGTTTTTACTTTACAATTACTTATTTGTTACTTTTTATTTTGCAGATGTTGTACACATGTTTAGTGATACTTTTTAATTATTTTAATGTCTTTTAATTATTTTAATGTTTTTTTTTATTTTACTGACAGCTTTTGATTTAGTTTTATTTTACTTATTTATTTGTACTTTTGTATTTTATTTCTTTTTTTTTTTTTTACTTATTATGCAATAAGTTGTTCTCATGCCTCTCTATCTATCTATGTATCTATCTATCTGATTTGCTCAAATTCTTTATTAAATTCTACAATATTTCAATAGGAGATAACATTCAGTAAGTAGCAGAGCTTGTACTTACAATTGTTCTCTTTTTGTCTCTCTAATTCCACCTTCCTCAAACACACACATAAACACACACATACACACAGGATGAACTGTGGTGTGTGTGTGTGCGTGCTTCTGGCCGCCTTCTCGGTCACCTTTGCGGCTCGCACCCGCTCCTCTCCAGCGCAGGATGAGAACAATGCTCTGCCCTCGCAGATGGACTCCAGTGTGAGCGCGGGACACGATGCCAACCCCCGCGCCAACCTCAACGAGCTGCTGGCCAGACTTATCTCCAGGAAAGGTGAGAAACACACACACACACACACACAGAGTGACTAGGGTTAAACTAACAAGTATGTACTACTACCTGTAATTAAAATTGTTTAGAGAGAGAGAGAGGGAGGGAGGGAAAGACAGAGAGATCAGAGAGAAAGAAAGAGTGAGAGAGAGATACAGAGACAGACAGAGAGAGGGACAGAGAAACTGAGAGAAAGACAGAAACAGAGAGAGAGAAATCAGAGAGAGAGACAGAGAAAAAGAGAGATAGCGAGAGCGTCAGAGAGAGACAAAGTGAGAGAGAGATATAGAGACAGGACGAGACAGAGAGAGGGACAGAGATAACCCGAGAGCGAGAGAGAAAGCGAGAGAGAGAGAAACAGCTTTTAATTAATTAATTAATTCTGTGAAGATGAATTTTGTTGATTTTATACTGAATCTCAATTTTACAGATTTTTTTCCTGTTTTTTCAGATTTTTTTTTATTCATTTTATCTAGATTTGAATTATTTGTTTTAAATTATTCTGGTTTCTTTTTATTTACATTTTTTAAATTATTTTTAATCAGTGTTTTCCTTTTTGACCCTTTCTATGAATTTCATTTATTTGGTTGTCTATGGAAATAAGAGGGTTCGAATCTAATTGAAAATCAGAAGAGAGACAAAGGACGAGAGAGAGAGAGAGAGAGAGAAAAGAGAGAATAAATTCACAAACCTTTTTTTATGTCTTAGTCAAGAAAAAAGATTTTAAAAAGACTGCTTGAAAAAAGGAGAATTAGTGCAGTGCTTCTTGTCATTATCTTTACTGTGTGTGTGTGTGAGATGAAGTTCCTCAGTTCATCTGTTATTTTCAAAGTCCAGTGCAGTCGTATCCCAGGGCAACGCCGCAATTTAGCTTAAAGCAAGACAGTAAAAATGTCCAACTGCTAAACACACTGAATAATGAGGTCACATTAGTGGCTCAACAGCTGATATACTGAGAATTGGCTATAAGATACATCACAACATGCAACACACACACTGCTGCGGTTCTCGAGCTTTCAGAATATCATCATTACACCTGCATTCCTTCTGCAGGTAAGAGGAAGAGAGACAGCTTTTGTGCACGCACACACACACACACACACACACATATGCACACACGAAGACACACACACACACACACACACAGCATTAGGACTGAAAGTATGATTTCAGAGATAATTCCAAAGCTGGAGAATTTTGGATGTGTGTGTGTGTGTGTGTTCAAATGATGACTGAATTAGCAAAAAACAATGGGAAAAAAAGAAAAACCAAACCACATTTCTCATCATCAAAGCCCATTGTGCTTTGAATTTTTTTTAGCTTCTTTTTTAATTCATTAATTTGTTTGTTTGTTTTTACATCTATTTAGTGGTTTAAATTCACTAACTGTCTTGCAGTGTGACTTACAGCAAGTTTGTAAGGTTAAAAAAAAGAGTTGAAAAATAAATTCCATCAAATTCCATAAATACATAAAGTATGTGTGATGTAAATTGTACCAACAGCTGCCAAAAAAAAAAGAAAAATGATCAAATATTAAATTAAATTAAATTACATTTCCTAGTAACCAATAATTTACGTAAGTGTTTTCTTAAAATGAGCACCATCTGAAAAAAAAATCCACTTTTGGTTTTTTTTTTTCAGTTACCAAAATACAGCATACCATAGTGACACTCTGTCTATCTCTGTCTCTGTCTCAGTTATCTATCTGTGTCCTGGCAAATTAATAGATGTTTAATCATATGCCACAGCAGTTTTATTAAATCATTTTATTTGTTTTTGTCAGCAGAGGATTCAGAAGGCTTTCATTACCTCGACTAATAGTTTGCTGAACTTCAGTATAATTGAAAGGTGTTACAACATCTCAGTGTGACGTGTTCAGCCTTCTGGCTGTTTCTGAAAACACGGTAACACGAACAGGCCTAAACAGGAACCTCAAACAGCTGGGTGCGCGCCTGAGAGCAGGATATTAGCTTACAGCTTCAGTGCCATCTAATTGCGAATCCTCCCAGGGCGTAATTCCCTTTGTTCCTTCTCTTTTGAGCGTGCTAGCATAATCGTGGCTGAGCACGAACTACAAGGCACTTCGGATAAATGCCATCGCAACGGTCAACAACAGTAAACACTGAGTTGCATCACATGCACCATCATGGGCCAGGGCTTCTGAGTGAAGTGCTTAGTGCTGTGGTTCGGAGGAATCGCACTACAGTTAGCAGTGCACGGAGCGACTGTGTGCATGTGGGTGCATTGCACGTAGACATGAAGCGTGGGCTGAAACGCAACAGCTAGGCAACATTTAAAAGAAACCAGTTAGCATTAATCTCCTAATAGGCCCAACCACACATCTACACACACGCACACACATCCACACACACATACACTTTCCCTCTGTGTGTGTCTGTGCGAATTACTTTGCAAGTGTGGGAAGTGTGAATTTCACACACATCTATAATTTGCACTGAAGCGGACTAGAAATGTGTGTGTTGCACGTGGTAAGAAGTCTCCCATCTGTTGCATTAGTATCACACCTAACAGCATTTTCAGCAACTTTCACCAACACACACACACACCGTGCCACGACACTGAAAAAAGTTTTCGTCCATTCCTTCTGAAAAGGACAGTCTGCACGATAATCCTAGATATTTTGCTCAATACTGGAATCGCAAATATTCTTCACAATTCTTCAGAAACTAATGATGTTTAGCATTTTATCGTTTTAAGTAAACAAAAACAGGCTTTTGTTTGACGCTGTACAAAAAATTTATATCACTAGACAATTGGACATTTCCCAAACAAATTTATTAGTTTTATTCAAGAATAAAAAAAAAAAAACAACAGGAATACCAGAAATTTAGTCTATTGAAATGCCATAAAGTATAGCATAATGTTTAAAAAAAAATTAAATAAATAAATATATAAAATTTGAGGCATACTACTATACTATTTTCTACACTTAGAAGAAAAGACCAATCCTTAACAAAAAAAATTCCTATAAACTTCTAAGAATTTATTGTAAGGATTTGTGTTTTGTATATTTCATTTATTTATATTATTATTTTAGTTTTCTTTTTTTCTGTTTTTCTTGTAATAATTAGAAAATATTAAATATATATCTAAACAGACAAACAGGAAAACTATGGCTCAATATTTAATGCTCCATAGTCAGTAAAAGCTAACATTAATCAACTAGCTCCAGCTACCTCTAGCTAAGCTTGAAGCCCAAGCTACTACTATATGATTACTTTTTCACCTTTTTAGAAATTAGGTATTAGATGTAAAAAGGTAGTGTTTTGCTCTGTCGTTATATGAACCAACATTTCACATTTACATGTATATTATAAGACACTCTCGCATGCTGGATACTTTCATCCAAACCTACAAGTGAGAATCACTTAAAGAGCTGAGAGCTGAAAGCTTCACAGGTGCCGTCAGACAAAAAAGGAGCAAAAACTAAGATGAATGTCTCCATCTGCCATCTCTGCGCTATTAAGTATGAGCTGAAATTAGCACTCTTTCTGCTATTCAGCTTAATTAGGCTTTAATTAAGGCTGATCAGTCAGACGTTTGCTCGTTTTAACTCACAAACAGGTCCAAAACTTCTGCCTACGTCTTAGAAAACCTAGAAAAGAAGAATCGTTTTGCTAAATCTATGACAGAAAAATGATTCCTTGATGTACAGTATGTAACATGGTGTAACATGTGGAATGATGCACTAATGTGTCATTCAAATGGTAAAAACTGTGAGAACACGCCTAGCATAAGCTAGCTAATGACTGAAGGCATTTCTGTAGCTAGCATGAAGTCTTGTACTGTATTTACACAATGGAAAGGCACAATGACACTGGAAATGTGACAAAAGTGTCTGGAATAACAACATTTCCCTCAGATATGTTGGTACATTACTAAGAAAAGACTCCGTACAACTAAAATTACAGTGTATAAGCATTAGCTGTAAACCAAGCTGGGTTCCAGCATTTTGGGTAATTCAACTTAGCAGATAGTTGATAGTGCAAGACTGGGACATTAATAAGAATCTTCTCATAAACACAGTGAACATGATGCTATTTAAACTTAGACAGTTTAGTTCACACTCTTTAGGAATCATTTCTATGATTTATTTATTATTTATATTATTTTAGACTCTGAGATGTAGCTGAATTAGCAAACCACATACAAAGGAAATTTGTTTACATATATTTTTAAGATGTTAATTTAATTGAGGTAGTTAGAAAAAAAACATTTAAAGTGTTTTATATACAGTATATTGACATAGATTGCATACAGTATATCTGGAAATTGAATGGAGACCATCTGTATGTAGGATAAAATAAGAAAATATATGCACATTTTTCTTCAAAATGGGGAAAGTACAAGTTTGAAGTACCCCCGAGACGTCTCTAACGATGCATCCGAGCATGGATCGGAGCCAGAAATGCAAAAGAAGCTCTTGGACGTGGGTGAAATGAATCAGAGAGAGAACATCTGGAGCAGATATGCATCTGTCATACCAATTCCGACAAAGATGAAAACCTACGCTTCTTGCTTCCGTGTCTGTCTCTCCTTCTGTCAAAGTCTCATTTACTGACAGAGAGAAACTTCACAAAGTGAGAGCCTCTCTATCGCAGCAAAAGTCTCATTAATAGAGTTGAGTGCAAAAGTTTTCACGATAATCCATGGATAAAATGTGCCTCTACTTTACAATTCAAATATAAAAAATTGAACTCAAAGAAGTTACCAATTGAA
Source organism: Pangasianodon gigas (assembly GCA_022758105.1). Lineage (NCBI taxonomy): Eukaryota > Metazoa > Chordata > Actinopteri > Siluriformes > Pangasiidae > Pangasianodon > Pangasianodon gigas. The sequence goes on from CM040466.1 coordinate 22,519,647, forward strand.
CATAAGGGATTAAGCAAAATCAGAAAAAAAAAAAATTGGAAAAAACAACAACAACAACAATAAGAAGACTTCACCAGACCTGATATGAAGGAGGAACTATATGACACCTGGAAGATTTACAACAAAAATGTCAAAAATAATGTATTATTATTTAAATAATGTAACGTAATGTAATAGTAAATGATTGCAAGGTGTTTATCCAGACTGGGATCCCAACATAAAAGTAGAGGGAATGGACTTTTTTTTTTTTTTTTTAATTAAGACAGGGACAAACTGAATTCTTTTGTCTTCAGTAAATGCTGTATCCTGATCAGGGTTGTTAATAACTAATGTGTTTTTTTTTCTTTTGGGAAATAGAACAAACTAAATTCATTAGAATATGTCATAGGCAGGTACCAACAAGAGTAGGCAGGATTGGGATTTTTAAAAAAAAAAAAAAAAAACAGCCCTGCACGCCATTGGGATCCAAAAAGCTGCTAGGAAATTATTCGAGAATATTTATATCACAGTCAGACAGGGAAAAAGCAAATATGATATCACTTTGAATTTTTCTACTATTAATGTCATCTAGACTACTTGACCATTTGATAATGAAGAAATAATGCTGTTAACTCAAAAATGGTTTCAAAATCTGATTTATGTTATAAATGTTTCAAGATTTTAGGTTTACGTTTCACTCTAGTAGGGAAGCAACCAAATATGAATACATTATATTGAATGAACAGATCATGTTTTCTAAATGGATACAAATACAGCTACGAATAGGAGGCACACTGGGTTTTTTTTATTCATGGAACAAGTGCAAGTCACACTTAAGGGAGGTTTTTACTTTCATGAATGAGATATAAAGCTCACGGGGACAAACAAAAACCACGATTGTTAATGTGAGCGATGCATTTACAGCATTCATTCATTCATCTTTAGTAACTGCCTGGGCTGCTGTGGTTTAAATTAGGCTACCAGTTTGTTTATATTGTACAGAATAGAATAGAATAGAATATATATATAGAATATATCACTGGCAGGTGTAAACAAAAATAATAATTGATTAAGAAAACTCCTGTGCACATTTCTATTTTAAAGAAAGTAAGAAAAAAAATCTTCAGGTTTTAGGCCACGCCCGAATTCTGATACAATGCATTGCATTACACCTCTACACTCTAGGCTTAACTCACCATGCACCACAAATTTCAATATGTGATGTCTTGCATGAAAGTACAGCTAAATTAAACCTTTCATTCTCACTCTGGTCTCTCTCAGGTTCTGTTCGTCGGAACTCGATGGCGAACAGCAAGGCAAGCGCTTTGAGCGCTAACCACCGGATAAAAGACCGAGACTACCTGGGCTGGATGGACTTCGGTCGCCGGAGTGCCGAGGAATATGATTACTCCTCATGAGGGACCACGCCTCACCCCTCACTTTCCCAAATAAAGAATATATTTATTACTATTCGCCCTCTTCTTATAATGATGCTGATGATGTATTTGATGTATATGTTTGTAAATTGATGATGCAATATACACTTATGCCAAATTTTTTCAGAAAGGTCTAAGTTTTTTTTTTATTTTTGTCTTTTGCTTTTGTGGTCTTGTGAGTGACTGGGGAAAAGAAAGCTGGTCTGGGTGACACAGTGCTGTTTATGTGTTTCCAATAAACCAGGTCAGAATTTGACTTTGGCCTCAAACCCTGCAGGCTCTGTCCTTCAAAATCATTGCTCATGACACTATATTACCCACAAGTTCTAGTGCTAATGGGAGCAGGTGACCACAAAAAGCTTGTGCAATAGGATCTGGGGAAAAGTGCTAAGAGGTGTTAAGTGCTTCATGGTTAAAGATGCATCATGGGAGTGGAAATGAAGTTTACCGCCTTAAACGCAACACTCAAGACAACATGGATGATGGAGAGGATGGTAATGCTTTGCACATCACTACGATGAAAAGTATTTTGCATTTTGTTACATATCATTACATAATTATTGTTATCATTTCGTTATCTGACCAATGAGAACAGATGAAGTAACAGTTCACCTACAGGAATGGAAAACGTGTATTCAAAATCAGATATAAAGCATTTTATGATATTCCACAAACACATGCTAGATTCAAAACAGGTAGTGTTCACAGTGTTTATGAGAAGATTCCAGTTTTTTGAAAAATCGGAAGGTTGATCATCTGAAATATGTCAACAATAACAATTTTTTTAAAGAACACATCATATTTAATAGGTAATAGTTACATTAAACACTGGGGAACGTCTGCAAAACAAGTTCCTGTTATCTTTTCTGTTATACTGTAGCACACTCGTTTCCTCAACAATTCAATTAAATTCCATTTTACTTGTATAGGGTGTTTAACAATGGACATTGTCACACAGCAGCTTTATAGAAATCTGGATATAAAATTTTAATTTAAATTCAAAGACCCCATCCTGATAACTTTCCTGTGTCAGAAGTTGCAGCTTTATCTGTGACTGTTAAAAAGCGCTGACACTGGAGACTCCTTCCAAATTCTAAATAAACATCGCCTCACTGAAAACTTCACCATATCAAAATTTACATATGTTTAATTAGTTTGTGTGGAGTGTCTGAC
>CM040466.1:22522334-22545053 GCA_022758105.1 Pangasianodon gigas
TGTATAGGAATGTGGTTCTCAGTAAGATAATATCACTGGTTATCATCAAAGTATATTTGGTTAAAGCATGTGTAATGCATTTTATTTGTGTGATTTCTGAATTGTTTTTTTTTTTCTCCACCATGACTGTCAAACTCCAGTCATTGAAGAACACTGTAATATATACTTGGTACTGTCCTTGAACACTATAATAGTTCATACCTGTTAATTAGGGACTAAAACATTACTACATACCCATTATCTAGGGACGGAAAATGTTACTTTATATCCACTATGTAGGGAATAACAGGCTTGATTTCCTACAGTAAGGTCCAAAATTCTGACACCACACTGAAAATTTGGGATTTTTCTTTTTGTCATAAAATGCATTAGCCAGATCACACCAGCTCTATAATACATACTGTAATATACATACAGTATGTGTTACAGTGGGTAGAATTGGTGCCTCACAGCTCCAGGGTTCGATCCTGAGCTCGGATTACTGTCTGTGTGGAATTGTTTTATATGTTTTCCCTGCATCTACATGGGTTTCCTCTAGGTTCTCCAGTTTCCTCCACCCCAAAAACATTCCAGTAGATAGATTGGCTATGCTAGATGTGAAATAGAGACAAAGCAGCTTTGTCTCTTTGCTATTCATTGCACCAAAGGTGGTTAGAAACCATGAGGAGGTTAGAAACAAACACTGAGATTTATTGGTAAATCTCCAAGTCATTATCAAGACGTTATCAAGACAATAAGTCACAACCGGTAAAAATATAAAAAGCAAGAAAGAGTTCAATAAAGTTCAGGCAAAATTAGAAGGCTTGGTACTGTCCTTGATATAAGAGCCAGGCTTTGCAGTGTGAGTGTGTACTCTTGATTAATTATAGACACAAACAGAATGCACTAATCAGTCAGCTAGTGCCTCAACAGGCAATGCAGACACATGGCTCAGTTGTCATGAGAACCACAATAGCAAAGTGTAGAACAGGAGGTCCTGAAACAGGAGCTGAAAAAGTGGTAGCACTCCAAAATATTGGCCCTGTCAAGTAAGGAACCAGAAAAACATCCAAGATTCTCAACAGACAAACAGGAAATGAAGAATATGTCTTCTGAGGTTCTGCTATGTTAAGACATGAAGTAGTGCAGTGAAGTAAACAATAAATAAAGTACATAAGTGCTGGGTTATTTTTTTATGACAAGATGGGATGGGATGAGATGGATGGATGGAGAAGTTGACTGATCTTTGAGAGAAACTATTTTGTCACAACTGCAAACAAGGCGCATCAAATTACAACCTAAAACACAAGCAATCACACGAGCAAAGGAATGGGAAGGTAGCAAGCAAATATATTCAAGTGTTGGTCAACTGCCAGATCTCAGCAGACTGGAGCCTAAAAACTGTTGAGTCAGGAGTCTTGAGTGCAGACAAATTTATGGACTGGAGTGCCTGCGAATCAGGTGAGTCAGGAGCCTCGGGTGCTGGTGATTTAGGAAAGCAAATCAGGTAAATCAAGAGTCTTGAATTTAGACTGTCTGCATTTTATCAATTGGAGCACCAGCAGGTCAGGAGTGTCAGAATGCTGGAGATTAGAAAACCTTTTGCCCTGTTTCCTAATTCAGGAGCATCAAGCAGTGGAGGGCCAGTAGCAAGACCAACCCTGGAGAGGGAAGCCCAGTCTGAGGGAATAGGTACTACCATTATGTTGACAACAGAGTCCTCGTTGCTGGTAAGTGAAAGGCATAGCAGCTGTAGACTAGTGGGAATTAAGGAATTATTTGGCGTACAGTCTAAAATTTGGTTTAGAGTCCATCATACGTGTCCATATGACTAATTAATAAAACCTGTGATTTGCCTTGTACCTGGAACAATGGTCAGAGCTGCTGTTATAGAAAATTAATCAACACCTTCTGACTGATCAGATTCAAGCAGTTAACAGTGCCATGGTATAAAATTAAAGCACAAGTAAACATAAAATCAACCTAGCAAGTATTATACTGCTCCTGCTTAGAATCTGCATTATTTGTTCAGTGAAAAGGAAATTGCTTCCCATTGTAATGCTTTCTGGTTACGTTCTGCGCTTGAAACCAAGTTACTGGATACATCCGACCTCCATGAACTGTTTCTGTGCTGTACGGACTATGCAACCTCTGTGCTTAGTTGAACAAATCAATATAGTAGTGGGGGACAACATCTCCTGAGTACATACCACTACACACGTAGTCCTGTCTGAAAACATGACGGCCTCAACAAGCAATTACTTCTGGTATTTAATATCCAACTCAGTGACGCAAATGTCTTGCAAGCATCTGAGATTCTGCACACACAAATGAAGAAGTAATGAAGAATTTGGCTTCTGAAGTTCTGCCATGTTTTGACATGAATCATGTCCTGCAGTGGATTAAACGAACTAGAATGTTCTAAAGTCCTGGTTAATTTTTTTTTTATTAATGTTTATGCCATGATGTGGATTTAGGTTCCGACGTCGCTTTAAATCATTAAGTACATCCAGTACCATCCAACTATTAAATTAAATGAACTACTAATGAAACTCAACAAACATCACTATACTAAATACAAGTGATGCAGATTCAGGTCAAAAGTGACAGATAATGTTCACATCAGACATCAGAGTGGGGAAAAATCTCAGTGACTTTGACCGTGTCATGGTTGTTGTGGCTGATTTGCATATTTCAGAAACTGCTGATCTCCTGGGATTTTCATGCAAAACTGTCTCTAGTGTGGAAACGGCAGGTGGAGCAGAGTGGGCAGACTGGTACGAGCTCGCAGGAAGGCTTTGGCAACTCAAATAACCACTCTTTACAACCATGGCGTGCAGAAAATCATCTCAAAACCAAAATACATCGATCCATGAGGCAGATGGGCTCCAAAAGCAGAAGGTTCCACTTCCTGTCAGCCAAGAACAGGAACCTGAGGCTACAGTGGGCACAGGCTCACTGAAGCTGGACAGCTGAAGATTGGAAAAAGATAAGATGATGTTTTTTTCAATCTTCAACTGTCCAGTTTTGGTGAGCCCATGCCCAGGAGATCATTGTAGCAAGATATATATTTTGATTTGTGTAAAATTTAAAAAGATTGTTAGGTTAGCATGAGCATGACTGCATATGAAAACCACGCCCCTACTTTTACTCTGTGCTGATCCACTCACTCCCCCTTGTGGACAATCTTCAACATGTAACTGAGTGAAAGAATAAGTGTCATAAACCAAATAACCTTCATATCTGCACATACTTCACTTTTACTTACTGTTATTCTCTGTTCCTTTAATTAAATCTTTTCCTCTGGAGCTTCTTTTTCCAAACATAAGTTGGCTGAAAGGAAATAAATTACACTGAAGGTGTCAGACGGTTTGTTCTGTTCTGACATCATACAGATGTTTTGCTGGCTGTGAAAAAGACCTTCGAATGTTTACTTTTATACATAGTAATGAACACTATTCGTTAAAAATATACTACTATTCCACATCCAGTGCAAAAGATGAGCTACAGTCAGTAATCGTTCACCTTCTGTACATGTTATGGTAGACATGGTCTTGCTACAGTCTAATACTGTAAATGCTAATAATGAATATAGCAGCATGTATCTGTCCTCTAGATCAGTGCTTCAGTGTGGGATCTGTGAAACATAGCCAGGGGGTCCATGATTTTTTTAAATGTAGCTACAGCAGTGGAAATCACAACCTGTAATTAACAAACTTATTATATTTATGTAGGCCTTCATACTGTTCTTCATATTCTTCTTCTTCTTATAATTATTCTATCCAAAAAAAATGTCTTCCATTTTCTTCTCAGCTTTTGACATAGAACCATAAAGAATTAGATCCTAAACAGTGTCCTTTACAGACAGATTGGAGTAACTTCTTCCGCATAGCAATTCTCCAAAGTGGGATTTTTTTTTTTGGAAAACCACAGCAACCACCTTGCAACCACTTGCAATACCATAGCAGCTACATAACATAACATAACATAACTAACTACATGTTTTAACCTTTCAACCTTTTTAAACTTCAAAAAACATGGATTGCTTATTAATGTTAAACCTTTTACCTTTTAACATTATAACCTTTCAGCCATTTAATCTTTAAATGTTTAATCATTTAACATTTTTAAAATGTTACTGACAGTAACAATGAAGCATTGTCTACTTGAAGTGAAACTGTCTTCAGTATAGACAAATTTATCTTGTATTTCCTCAAACTTAAAATATTCTTGTTCTACTGGCAGATAATATTTCTAATTTTCAGTATTTATTTGTAGAAAGAAGCAAAATTATCTGCCAATAGAATAAGAAAATTTAAAGCTTGAAATGAGTTAAAGCATTTAAAAAAGGCTGAATAATCTTATATTTGATTTATAATAATCTTTATAAGAGGCCTCTGTCACACAACACAAAGTTTGTTCACTTCCCTTCTAGTTACTGTTGAGTTCTTATGACTTTTAGCCTGTTTGACTGGTCATTGGAATTGAATGGATTTAATCCAAACTTTAATAACTCATAAAAACAAGTTGGTCTATAAATACTGTCAACCTGGACCTAATGTGCTCTGCTGAAGGAAAATTCAAGAATAAAAAGATCTATGACTAAAAAGTGGACAATGTATTATTGTACACATTTAAATAATGTTCATGAAATACATCACAATGTAATTCTATACTCAATATAATTCATACTGAAACACATCTGGAGAAACTTAGATATTCATTCAAATAATGCTCTCTGCTGGCCAACAAGAGAAATGCAGACTGGAAAACCACACTGTTGATGCTCACTGAACAATATCCCTAATTTCACCATTCTTCTGTTCTAAGTTCAAATTACACATATTCTTTTTCCTTTCCAACCAGGGCTTCCAGTCTGAGCTTGCCCAAGTATTTTAGTACCAAGTACTTTGTGATTTTACGTAACCTTGTATTTCCTGATTTCCGGTTATTTCCTGTTATGATGTCACTGTAACGTCATTATTATTTAACTGCATTATTGTTACGATGTCACTGGTACATCATTGTGGAATCACTGGCGTCATGGCGATATCATTACGATAGCACCGCAATACTACTGTGATGTCACTGTGCCATCATTGTGACATCACTGTTACAGTATTGTGAAATTGCTGTCGCATCATTGCGACATCATTGTGGCATCGCTGTGACATCATTATGACATCAATGCAACACCATTATGACATTACTGTGACATCATTGTGACATCATTGTGACATCACTGTTACATCACTGCAACATCACTGTGGCATGACAGTTATGTCTTTGTGACATCATTATGCATCATTGTTACATTATTGTGCACACACATAGACATACACAGGCATGCAAATCTGTGTTTGAAAGCTGCATTTCTTGTCAATTTGACTGAATAGTGACCGAATAGTGTTTCAGCAGTAATTATCATCATTTCTGAGCTAAGACTAATTCATGGCAGAAAGATATCATGCTTTTGTCATGATGTGTATTTTGTGAATGAAGCACTAGAAACATTAAATCTGTTGACACTGAGATGGGAGGACATCAGTTATTTTTTTTTTATAATAATACATTTTAAATATAATGCTCATTTTTGTATGTTATAATTATTGCTGGTGGCCTGTAGACTTTGGCTAACCTGTATGATATTATGTTTTATTTGTCTCACTAATATTACTTTAGGTTACATCAGGGACGCATAAGTAACATCTGGACCCCTGGACTGGAACCTACACAGGGACACCCTCCCCTCTCCGCTACACATGAACCACTGTATGGTGACCTGAACACCAAACCGCAATCACTACATTATACATCCATTATGAGTATTTAATTAGCCTTGGTGATATGCAGAAGGCAGTCTTTTTTTTTTTAGACGACTGGTTTCCGACTGGTTAGTTCGTCATTCATTTTTAATCCAACCCATTTAAAAATGAACATTCTCTGGCTTCTCTTTCCTTTTTAAGTTTGTTTTCAATTGACCCACTTAGTATGGGTTTATAGTTATCCAAGTTTTTGTTCTTTTACCTGCTTATCTGGATCCAGGTCTAAACATTTAGCACCTAAGAGACTACTCACTGCTTATCAATTCAGACACACACACCAGTAACATTTCCAAATTTATTTCAGAATCAGTGGCTTTACATTCATTGGCTCATGTTCTATTAACTCACTGATGTTGATATGTGTTGTGTGTGACTTAGCGTAATTGCCAGTCAGTCTAATCATTCAGTGCCCAATAGGCCCGGTCCGTAATCCATCCCTGCATATCATATATCGTGAAAATTTCTTAAAATATTGCTATATTGCTCACCCCTTATGTACACTATATGGCCAAAAGTTTGTGGACACCTGACCATCACACCCATTTGTGGTTCTTCCCCAAACCGTTGGCACAAATTTGGAAGCACACAATTGTATAGAATGTCTTTGTATGCTGTAGCATTAAGATTTTCCTTCACTGGAACTAAGAGGCCCAAACCCGTTCCAGCATGACAATGCCCCTGTGCACAAAGCGAGCTCCATGAAGATACGGCATGCCAAGTTTGGTGTGGAAGAATTTGAGTGGCCTACATAGAGCCCTCAACCCCACCGAACACCTTTGGGATGAACTGGAACGCCGACTGCACCCCAGGCCTCCTCATCCACCATCAGTGCCTGACCTCACTAATGCTCTTGTGGCTGAATGATCACAAATCCCCAAAACCACGCTCCAAAATCTAGTGGAAAGCCTTCCCAGAAGAGTGGAGGTTATTATAACAGCATAAGGAGAACCAACTCTGTATTAATGCCCATGCTTTTGGAATTGGATGTTCAACAAGCATACTGTATATGGGTATGATGATCAGGTGTCCACATACTATTGGTCATGTAGTGTTGGTGTAATTGCTGTATTACTGGTGAAATTCCTGTATTTACCCTGAATTATATTGATTTTGCCTGGTTTAATGCTTGATGGTTCTTTCTTTATGGTATTACCCCCTAAATGTCTGTGAGGGAAAGTGTTGAAGCTCTACTTTGGGTTTTACACACTATTGTGCGTAATATATATATATAGGGTTATGGGCAGGTAAGAGAGGACTCTGTTTTCAAGTCAGAGAGCACTCTAGTGCAAACAGGCTGAATTTTGCTTTTGGAGGGCATAACTTAAACTTATATACATATAATACAGTATTTTGAGTTTTTATGTGTCGTCTATTTGAGACTAGTCTGCTTGGGAAGTTTCGGAGCTAGGATCATCTCGTCTCCTTGGGGTCCAGGGCCCTTCATAGCCATGCTTGCTCCGACCACAGCTGGGTAGCTTCGATTGCGTCTTAACCCTTCATTTAGGGGTGTAAAAGGAGAGCCTGTCCTCCTCAGGCCACCTAGCGGGCCCAGTATGGGATGCGGCCCTGAGATCCCACTGGCTCCTGGACTTGCCAGCCCCAGCCTCTTTAGCTTATCCACCAGGTTCAGGTTGTACACGCTGACATCCGTCTGGCTCTCACAATCCCTCGCCTGAGTCACCCCCGCCACCTCTTTCAGAATGGACCGTGCTGGCTTAGAGGCTAGGAAGTTCTCATAGGATGGGCTTTTGAACGAAAAGTCAGCAGGGTTGTCTGGATCAACAGCGTGGGGGCTTGGAGTGTGTCGGGCAGGGGAGTTTGGTGGAGTGGAGGGTTTCTGAGAGTCCGGAGGGGACGATGGAGGGAGGACGGAGGTGGATAAATGGACACCACCACTCACCCTGTCCCAGCTACGCGGCTGATAGACGGCTGCAGAGATCCCACGCTCCTGTAGGAGGCGCACTAACCCCAGTGACGTGCTGAAGGTCTTCGTAGAGTCACGTAAGTTGGTGAAGGACTGGGACTGGGAGAGGCTTAAGCGGCGTGGCGTGCAGGGCGTGGCCGCGGGGGTGGAGCGAAGACTGGATGACATCGCACATGAGGAGGTTGGGGCAGGGTTTAGACTGGAGAGAGAAGAAGAATATGAGTACTGGCAGTTTGTTATAGATGTTTTGAGTTCTAATTTTGCACTTTAATGTAAATAAATTAACATTTATTTACATTAAAGTGAATTTAGAGTGAAAGAGCAGAATGTCTGACCTGGGAGTGACTCTGGTGACCTCATCAGATGGGTGGAGGATCCTGCAGGTAGTGAACGTGTAAGTGGAGCTGGTGTGGGCCATGCACTTGCCCGGGTAGTGCACTGCAAAACACGCAATAAAATCCCATCAGAATCCTTTTTTACATAGTACAGAATGCAGAAATGAATCTGTACAGCGTATATATTTACAGAAATACATGAGCGTCCTTACCGGTAGCATGAAATACCATAAAAAGGCATAAAGTTGCATGTTACTGTATGTATTATTTAAATGCAGTGACCCCACCTGAGAACTCTGCAGAGACATGGCCAGTGCTGAGGCAGGGGGACGGAGAGGCCGAGGGGGCGTGGCCAAGACCGGGATTGGCTGCAGTGGTGGTAGTGGGAAGGTTCTGGAAGTATTGCTCTCCTGGCTCATCCTCTTCATAGTCGCTGTAGTGATAGACCTCCTCTAGATCGAGTTCCAGGGGACGGAAACCCTTAGGGACAACACCGGGTCGAGCGTCCAAAATCCCGCCTAGGTTAGGCTGAGCTAACTGCTGCCAGTGCTGCAAGGTGGCGGAGCCTGAGAGAGCAAGAGAGAGAGAAAGAAAAGAAAAATGTAAATCGTACACCGAGTTGACATTTTTAACTCCTTTGCTCAACATGTTTTATTTTCTCTTTGGTTAACAGTTTCATACATTACCCACAATGCCTGAAGTTTCTCACCTTCCAATGGTTTGACAATCTGCAGCTTGTCTGGGAGATACGGCCGGCTCGGCCACACACCCAGCGACATGATGGTCTCTCCAGACACGATGCCAGACAGAAGTGGAGTATCGTGGTGCCTCCTCTCACGCGCCTCCTCAAAGAAACGGCGCTCACTCAGGCAGTTCTGCCGGCGCAGTGAGAGCCGGCGCAATGCCAGCTTCAGGTCTTCTGAGCTGGAACGCTTCTCAGGGCCGTCAGAACTGGAGACAGAGGAAAAAAATGCCACACACGCACACAGGAGAATTTTTTCTGAACCAGAATGTACAGCTACCCTATTATGAACAATGTAAGCTTGTAAGTATGGACTTGTTTATGTTATGTAAGTATGGACTTGTGCTCTAAACCCTAGTGCAAATCTAAATAAGTTCTGGGTCCCAAACATTCCTGGCTGTTTACCTAAAACGTTTGTTTACATTATAATTAATGCTTCTAGGAGTCAGTGTTAAGCCCCTCCCACCTGGCATCTGATGACTCCGCCTCCAGGAGCATGCTCTGTTCACGGTTATCAAGGGCAGCCATGTTGTCAGTGTTGCTGTCAGAGAGGGCGGAACTTAGGGACGAGAGCGTCTGATTGGACCCTGGGATATTAGCAGAAGGCGGAGGCAGCAAGCGTTGCCTGACTGACTGGTTAATGTTTTTAACCGTCTCAAACACGCGCTTATGACGCACCCTGCAAACATACACATCTAAAATCAGTACAAAAAAAACTCCTAAAATGTTATAGAGGTGTGAACTGTTCACATGCTTCATGAAATTGAGTGAAGAGAGAGAAAAGGAATTCCAATACTATTTTTTAAAACATTGTTGTTGACTCCTTCTAAGGTGTGTGAAGTGTATAACTCCTGCACCACATGAGTGGCCACTTGCAGCACAAAAGGAGGCGTGTATAGCAGGAAGTGATGTAGGATGAATTATTTCCCAAAGAAATGACAGGGAATGGTTAGAGTCAGTCTAATGGACTGGTCAGCATGATGGACTTCACAGTGTAAATGTGAGGTCCAGCTCATCTAATCAATAATCTGAGATTGTTATGTAGTCTTCTGTAGGCCTAAAGTTTACCATTACTAGTGTCCAATATTTTATTGTGTCACTTTTGTTGGGGGAAGAGGCGGGGGGCATAAAATATTGGGAAGTTTTATTCCAGCAAACATCTGTCGTGTACAGATGGAGCTGTCATGTACACAAATCTCAGTTTGAATGCAACTAAAATGTCATATTTCAGCGTATTTTGTTACATTTATACTGTAAATGGCTTCATTTGTTAAGATCACGGTGCATTCTGGGTAACTTCTGCTCCTGAATCTACAGTCTTGTAGAACTCAACTAATGACTACACGTAATGGAAATGGAAAAAAGGAATTCAACGAGGGTGTCTTAAAAGTAATATTGGAATATAGCCCATGATAAACAAAAATATGGAAAAATAAAAGCTTCATACTTTTGCTCCTCGTGTTCAGGGTGCTCATGACTCAACTCCATCCTCATAGTGCCCTCAATTTCAGCGGCCAGAGAGTCCTGACACACACACATACACATACACACACACATGAACAATTGTCTTACTTTCCTTGTGAGGATCTTTCACTGCCAGCCAGTTGTCACCACATGATCAAAACTGGAAGATATTCCAATCACGTACACACAGGCTTTGCCAGTCATAAACATTTTTGCCTTCTGGTTTGATCTGATTGGCTGAGAGAAATAATTCTAGCGCTAGATGTAGGTATAACATTAGTTAGCAAACGTAATACACAAATGTTCCATCCGGGGTGTATTCCGGCCTCATGCCCAGCATTCCCAGGATAGGCGCCGGATCCCCCACAACACTGACCAGGATAAAGCAGTTACTGAACATGAATGAGTTAATGAATGAACATTTAACATATTGTTATATTAAGCAGTACTACAGGATAATAGTGTGTGTGTGTGTTTGTGCACCATAGGGAACGGTCCAAGAGGATGGTAACGCCGCGGTGTTCCAGCAGACACACTCCTGTTCCGCAAGTTCTTCAGCTCTTCCTGAGCCTCATGCAGCATCTCAATACACTCCAAATACTTTTCACCCAGCTCCTGAAGCTGTGTGTTTGACAACCAAGAGTGGATTAGATGATTATAACAAATCTAAAAAAATAAAATAAAATAATAAAAGATTAGAAACGGTGTGTGATGTCACAGATTACTGAGTACTGCTATACCTCGGCTGTGAGTTGCCTCTGGGCGTCTTTAGCTGCCACAAGATGCTGAGAGAGCTCCTCATTCTCCAGAGCATGCTGTCAACACACACATGCACCAGTGAATGAATGTAAATTTTCTCTTTTAAACTGAGTGATTTTTCTGTGTGAGTGCAGACGCTCACCGTTTTGGCCTTTTTCTGCAAGTCGACAACCTGCGAGAGCAAGTGTGTGATTTCCTCCTGCTGGCGAGCCGCATCCTCCGTCTTCCTGGTCAGTTCCTCCGCTATGGTGGAGATCTGCAGACTGGACTGTCCTGGAGAACATATTCAGAGTTGAGTTAAGCACACAGAGTGAGGATTTAATATCCCGAAATTGCGGCACATCAGTGTTCAGACAAAACTACAGACTTATGCGCTATTAAGTTGCATCAGAGTTACACACGTGGGGAAGAGTTTGAGTAAAACAGAGGCGTGTCTTAGTTAATGCACGATTCTGACCATAGACTTAAGCACATTTTTCTGGCGTAATATTGGCTCAAGTGAGGAACAGTATTAAGTCAGGCACCACTGTCCGACAGTTAATTTATGACAAAAAATAAAATGCAAAAAAACTGGATGTGCTATTTTAGTCAAGTGCTATTTTATAAGTTGGTGGAGGCCATATTGTTAAATTAAATTATGTGATTAATGTATTGTCAGTATACTAGACCCCTATTAGATTTATTTCAATACTCACTATCATCTCATTCATAAATCATCATATTAGTCTTTTAAAATTTATTTTCATTTAAAATTGCTTTTATGTTATATTATATTTAACAGCAAAGAAAAAGACGCTCTTTCCTTCTTCAGTCCGCATTTTCTATCCCTAATTTTTTCGGGTTTGTGTTTAAAGGTGGTGATCTAGACTCGATTGAAAAACCCTGTCTCAGACACTTCTACTAAAAAAAAAATCTGACAATCTTGGAGTTATGTACCACACGCAAGTAATTTACATAACCTGAAAGAAGTGCCTAGAAAACTGACCCGACTCTGAATACAGGTAACTTTACAGGTAACTCTGTAAATATTGATGTAACTCTTGGCTTGTTTAACTTACTGAGTTCCTTCACACAGTCATTCACCAGCTGCTGCTCTTTCTCCTCATACGTCTCTGTCTCTGACTTCAGATGGCTCGCCTAAACAGAGAAACACACACACACCATTTGCCATTTGAGTGTGTTGGATGGTCCAATTTTAAAAATACATCGTATCTGTTTATAACCGCAGTACTGTTGAATTCTCGATTCTGATTGGTCAGAGGGTGTTGACACAGGGTGTTGTTTTCTGGAACAGCAGCTCTGACAATAGTTCGGCTGGAATGTTTATATTAATACGGTATTGTTCCTATAGTAACAAATTACACAAGGATTACCACATAAACAGATTACAAAACATGTAATTGTTAATATGGTGAGGTTTTCTGTATGGAGATGCTTATTTAGCATTTATGGCAGGAGTCTCCAGTGTCAGTGCTTTCTAACAGTCAGACATAAAGCTATAACTTTACACTTTCCAACATGGAAAAGTCTTGAGGACAGAGGAATTTTGGAAATTTGACAGGAACAGATCTCTTCTACGACTATATGCCTGTCTTCCTGTGTGTATTATATAAACCTCTGATCGGAGAGAGAGGTTCTCCTCTTCAAGGTCTCTGAGTTTCCTCTGAAGCACATCCACATTGGAGCCGCTCAGGAAAGGCAACGGCATCCTGCCACGCCGACCTCTGACCCCGCAAACACAACACAGAGCAGCTTGTTACCATGGCGCCTCTATAACACATTTACACAATTACTACAGTGCACAGGAAAGGCAGGGGTGTACTTATTATTCACAAAGCCACATTTACATTGAGAATGTACACTTTTTTAAAATTTGGTTTTTCTCTTTTAATCAGACTAACTGCGAAGACGTGGCATCCTCCTCGCTCTCCTCCTCTGCGTTGGTGTAGAATTGCAAAAGCTCATCTTTCAGATTTAGCTCATGATGGAGCTGGGCCACCTGAGAGAGAGAGAGAGAGAGAGAGAGAGAGAGAGAGAGAGAAAACGAGAACTAACTTGCCTCCAGACATTTCACACCATTAACTGTAACTATAAATGGATAAAAAAATGTGCCATTCTTTAATAAATACAAAGTTGTAATCGTTGGCAAATTTGCAGTGGTATAAGAGGAATAAAACACTTCAGGGTGTGCTGTTGTTGGAAAATAATCAGTTTCAGGGTGGTAACAGGAAGCATCAGGCCACTCCTCATTGATTATTTTCCTGTAACAGGTCATTTATTTTACATACATAATCTGACATTAAAGATCATATAAATTAATAATATTGTGTAATATTATAAAACAAAATATTGTGTTTGTTCAGCATTGGAGTTAAACATCCAAGACTCCTGTCCTCAACCGAATAAATCCCCTAGAACTTGTGTCTAGTTAGTGTTCCTACAAGAAAGTCAGCCATTTTAAGAAACATCCCAAATACTACAAGTAATGCCTAGTTACTGTTTTTACTCAAACATCTGCTGAAATCAGAGAATATTTAGAATCAGTTCAAATAAGACACCGTATGATAGTAATAGCGGGTGTTCAAATGTTGTGTTTGCTAATTTCCTTCGCTAAGGAGGCTCTCTGTGCTCTGAGAATAAGTCAGATTTAACACCAAGAAATGGCACTAACTAGTTGAGTTTGTTAAGTTCATAAAGTTAGTAAGCTACATTATTTAAAGCATATAGCTAAATGTTGCATTCGTTTAGTATTAGCATTAGTGTTCTGTCTGGCATAGCTGAATGTGTGACTATTTGCTAATCATCTAGCATGCTACTTCTATTATCCATTTATTCACCATGTAGATACAACTAAGCAAAAAAAAAGTTATGCAGTTACTTGTAGAATACTAATAATAATAATACTAATGTTTTATCAAACTCTAGCATTTGCATTTTTAGGTTGAGCACTATTTGTGTACACTGCTAATATGCCAGTTAGCTAGCATACTGTTTATTTGTGTAAACTGCTAATTTGCCAGTTAGCTAGCATGCTGTTTATTTGTGTGAACTTCTAATTTGCCAGTTAGCTAGCATACTGTTTATTTGTGTAAACTGCTAATTTGCCAGTTAGCTAGCATGCTGTTTATTTGTGTGAACTTCTAATTTGCCAGTTAGCTAGCATACTGTTTATTTGTGTGAACCGCTAATTTGCCAGTTTGCTAGCATGCTGTGTATAGTATCCACCAAAGTGCCAGACTTTGACATTTTCTCAATAGCTCTTTCTTAATAAAAATGTCTTTTATTACAAACTCTAACGTATTTAAGATGTAGCCATAGACGTGAAGAAGAAGAAGAAGAGTCTGACAGTCTGCTTTAAGGAATGCCAGGTTCTGGTTGGTCAACCGGTTTCACCTCCTCTCTGATGTTCCCCACTTGTTCCTCTAGGTAGTCGTTCTGCTCGGATAAAATCCGGTTCTTCTTCAGCAGGGACTGGCCAATCCGAGCAGCCAGTTCCAGGTCCCGTTCTTTCTGTACAGGCAGACAGATGTTTCACTCACTCATGTGCATTTGTGCAAAACATATATATAGA
The DNA here is from genome assembly GCA_022758105.1 of Pangasianodon gigas. Classification (NCBI taxonomy): domain Eukaryota; kingdom Metazoa; phylum Chordata; class Actinopteri; order Siluriformes; family Pangasiidae; genus Pangasianodon; species Pangasianodon gigas. The sequence goes on from CM040466.1 coordinate 22,536,934, forward strand.
CAAGTTTAGCCACAGGATTAGCATATTTCTATTACAGACTTCACATACAAGCGAAGACATACATGTATCTAAACTAATTTTCAATTTAAAAAAAAAAAAAAAAAAAAATTAGACAATACTTCACTGTACTGTATGTACTCGTTTTCACTGTAAATACTCATTTTCTACTGGCTGGTGTCCAATTTTTCAAAATATATATTCTAATACATTATCGTTTCTAACAGCTCATTCACAGAGACTTGTGTAGCGGACACCTAATCTAAGATTAATCATAAACAGATTAAAAAATATGTTGTTATTTAACAAAGATAACAAAAACAATGTCTAATTATTGATAATGTGAATCTTCCTACAAGGAGACGTTTATTTAACATTTATGGAAGGAGTCTCCAGTGTCAGTGCTTCGTAACAGGAAGAGGTACAGCTGTAAAAAAAAACTTTAGGTTTTCCACCATGGGAAAGTCTTCAAGGTGGAGGACGTTGTGTTTTAAGGTTTCTCTCCAACAAGAGATGTAGGTGAGGGAACATCTGTTTGTGCAAACATTAAATGTAACTATAAATGGATAAAACACACATTTAATAAATAAAATTTGTAATTGTTGGCTAATTGCTGTGGTATAAGAGGAATAAAACACTTAAGGACATGGTAATAGTAACTCGACTTTGCATTGGAATGCATCACACCACCCTGGCGTTGTTTATTTTCCTATAACAGCACACACCCTAGTGTTTTATTCCTTATATACTGGGAGGTGTTGAAAGCTGAAAAACAGTATTTATTACAAACGCAAAACTGTAAAGCAAAAAAACTTTTTTTTTTTACTATTTCCTATTTACGATTTTGCTTGTGTGGGTGGAAAAAGGTTTTTCTTTAATATCCTACACAGAGTTTAATTCTACGCAGAGTCAGTTCAAATTCTGCAGTCAGGTAGAGGACAATAAAGGGAAAATGTTGATATATTTTTATATCCCTGCATATGATTTAGTCTGAGAAGATACATGTGTTACAACTGTAAAGCATTACACTTGCGCTGGATCTGCTCTCTATTGGTTTGTGTAAATATTTTAATATTGCATAAAACAGGCTAATCCAAATATGACCTGCTGTGCTTGATTAAGCACAGAATAAATATTCAAAAAGCACTCAGCTCACCTCTTCCAGAAGTCTGGTGACAGCATCGATGTCATTGTAGGTCTTAGTCATCTGGCCCACTCGTTCAGCGCATAGCACTATGGGTAGGACACAAAGACCCTCATAGAAACCAGACGTACTTCTCTCAGATTTATCCATAAGTCTACTCATAAATCTAGACCAGTTATTAATTACAGTAGTGGTAAATTTCCAGTGTTGTTTTCATAAGATCAGCGCCTGACTGTGAACACATGCAAGCTATTCCCTGTGTGTCCTGACATGATCCTCCCTACGCCAACGTCGCAGGTTACCCCAGCAACCGCTACCATGCCGACAGTACATGGCAACTGCATCAGCTTAGAGAACTCTGCTGTTTTAGTCACACACACACACACATGCATCCAGAAGGCAGAGCCACTTCCTCACAGCTTCACACACCACATGAAAAGAAATGATTTCCTGTTATGATTTTTATATTTAAAGGAGCACTTGAGGTCATATTTTCATTCTTTCATCCAAAAAAAGGAAATTTACAGTTGTGGTCATAAGTTTATATACACCTTGCAGAACCTGCAACATGAACAATCCGCAACTCCGAAGACTTTACAGAGTGGTTAGACTCTCCTGTCCTCAATGCAAGAGCTCAGCCAAAAATTAATGCATCTCTGGATGGAAATAAATGTTGTGAAGTTGCATAAGGTTGTTGAAACAATGCCAGGACGAATGCCTGCCGTAATCAAAGCTAAATGCAGTGCAACAAAATATTAGATTGTGCGACTTTTTTTTTTGGCCAGGCAGTGTGTATATATATATATATATATATATATATATATATATATATATATATATATATATATATATATATATATATATATATATATATATATATATATATATATATATATACATACACATACACCACAAGACACAATAATACTAACTGAATTTACACAAATGAACCAGTTCAAAAGTTGACATATGCTTGATTCCTAATACGGTGTGTTGTTACCTGGATGATCAGCGACTGTTTTATGTTTTGTGATAGTTTTTCACGAGTCCCTTGTTTGTCCTGAGCAGTTAAACTGCCCACTGTTCTTCAGAAAAATCCTCCTGGTCCTGCACATTCTTTGCTTTTCGAGCATCTTCTGCATATTTGACCCCTTTCCAACAGGGACTCTGAGGGACTCTTACACAACTATTACAAAAGGTGCAAACATTTACTGATGCTCAAGAAGGCAACACGATACATTAGGAGCCAGGGGGGTGTAAACTTTTAAACAGGATGATCGGTGTAAATTGTTATTCTTTTGTTTAAAGATCTTATTTTTTTCCATTTTATACTGCCCTTCAGAAGCTACAGAAGATATTTACATCTTTCTCAGAAAACAAAATAACGTTCTCTTGTACGTCTCATAGGAAATGAACTAGGACATGTTTCGTACCTGATTCGTTGTTTGGTTTAACGCTGGCGAATATACCTAACAATTAGAGGAAGCTTGCAGCTACCAGTTTAGCATCACACAAACTGTGCCTCAACAGATATTGTTTTTTGTTGTATTATTTGTTTTTATTTATTATTTAGTTATATTATTATTTATATTATTAAGATATAAAATTTATGGCATTTGGCAGACACCCTTATTCAGGGCAACTTACATTTATCTCATTTATACAACTGAGCAGTTGAGGGTTAAGGGCCTTGCTCAAGGGCCCAGCAGTGGCAGCTTGGTGGTGCTGGGGAGTGAACTCATGACCTTCCAATCAGTAGTCCAACATCTTAACCACTGAGCTACAACTACCTGCTTCTGGTATCTGACCAAGATCCTTCTCCAGGAGGGGTTTCATCAAATATTAACTTTAAGGGTGCCTATAATTTTGAAACCCCATGTTTTGCAGCAAAGTCTCTGAAAAAAAAAATGTTGTTGACCTACAAAGCATTCCTATGTGTTTAAAGTAAATATAAAGAAAACATTTTCACAGGCTATTAAAGGTGCAGATGTGCGGAAAAGCTTGAATATAGATTTTTAAAAAAACTTATGACTGCAGTCATATTAATTTTAAATTTATAAATTTGTAAAATTATAATGTTAACATTCTTTTTATTTTATAGAGAGGTCATTTTGAGAAACTTTGACAGAATAACGGTTTTCTTCAAATGGCAGAAATGGGCTTATGTAAGTTTAATACCTGCCCTTCAGTCGTATTACGCAAAATCCTGTTCCCAAAGTGATTTCCAGGCTGTAAATCACATCAAAGCTGTTAAATTAATTCATCTGCATTGACTCGGGTCTGTATTTATTTATCAGTTTTAGCTTGAAACAACCCAAACTACATATTCATTAAGGTAAAACACACAAAAGAGAGGACATACTACACACTACATACAGTGTACTGTACACTTAGTACGTGAGTATGTAGTATCTGAGTTTTATAACATAGTAACACGTCAAACCAAAGACAAATGTTTTGCACTAAAATTAAAAAAGCGTCTGTAAATTTTTTTTGCTCCTCATTTGCGTCCACTGAGTAGCATGGCCTAGTGGTAATGTGCAATATGGCAGCCTTTCAGTAACATTTCAACCACAGCGCCCTCTGGTGGCTCGGCTGCTTCCACTGTATATAGGTTGCAGCTGATCAAGCACATCAGCCAGGTATTAATAGCGCACTACATCGTCTGCATTTCATTCAAAATAAATGTAAAATAGGGCATTTAATAAAAACCAGCTTGCAATTTTTTTTCAATTATCAAGTTGACACATCCAAACCCTCTGATAAATCAGGGACAGAATGAAAGAGAGAGAGAGAGAGAGAGAGAGAGAGAGAAAGAAAGAGAAAGTGGAGAGAGAGAGAGAGAGAGAGAGAGAGAGAAGAAAGCAAGACAGAATGTATGTGATATAAATATAGAGATGGGGAGAGAATGAAAGAGAAAGAGATGAAAAATACAAAGCGTAGGACATCATAGATAGAGAGAGAGAACATCAAAACAAATAGAGAAAGCAAAGATAGCAAGATAGAAAAGAAAGAGAGACGATAAGACAGAGGGAGAGAGAGAGAATAGCGAGATGGAAAGAGAGAGAGAGAAAAAGGATAGCAATACAGAAAGAGAACGATGAGAGAGAGAGAGAGAGAGAGAGAGAGAGAGAGAAGACAGCAGGGCAGAAAGAGAGAGATGACAGCAAGACAGAAAAAGGGAGAGAGATCATAAGACAGAGAGAATAGCGAGATGGAAAGAGAGAGAGAGAGAAAGGATAACGATACAGAAAGAGAACAATGGGAGCAAGATAGAGAGAGAGAGAGAGAGATGCCAGTAAGACAGAGAAAGGGAGAGAGATCATAACAAGATGGAGAGAGAGAGCGAGAGAGAGAGAGAGAGAGAGAGAGAGAGAGAGAGAGAGAGAAGAAAACTTGAGCCTTTAAGCAAACACTACACTACAGTCATAACATGCAAAGGATATGTGCAATACACACAGGTACATGCACACACACACACACACACAAATACATGGCCACACACTTTACCGATGGTGCAGTCCTTGTTGAAGCACTCCAGCTCTGTACACTCATCCCTAACGCTCCTGTACATCCTCCCACACTCTCTCTCTTTCTCTCTTCTCTCTCTCTCTCCTCTCTCTCTCACTGTTGAAAGAGAAATATGTACTCGGTTTCTATTCTAAAACACTTAAGCTAGCTAACGCTCTAAAGCTCCTCTGGCAACACAGTCATGTGTGTACTGAAAGCGCAAGATACACACAACAGCAGAGTGATGCGAGGAGGCGAGAGAGAGAGAGAGAAAGAGAGAGAGAGAGGTGATACTTACCCCTCTGCATTAGATATGTACAAGTTTTCTACCTATTTTTAGCACCCTTGGCAGTCCTCTTTCCCCCAACGGTCTCGCTATGTCTGTACTTCACATCTCCTGTCCTGATTACGCACCAAAAATATCAACATGCTCTCATCACACCATCACATCATTAAAGCAAGAAAAAGCCCTCACTTCATCTCTGCCTAAAGAGAGCGATGCAGCGGCGCTTTAGTGTTTCGGTCTGTACACTCTGCTCAATCAGATCAGCTTCCAAAGCTACAACTTTCATGCTAACACCATCGCACTCTTCGTCTCATAGATCCGAGTCTTGGCCATGAAAATATCCCCCGGTGACATCAGTGAAGCACACAAACCTGCTAACTTCTCAGAGGGATAATGAAAATACAACACCAACCAACAAATTAGCACCAGAGTATACCAGATGTGCTTCAGAGTAGAGTTTTGCTCTAAAATTAGGTGCAAATGAGTGTGTGAATCCAGCACTGATCAGATAATATCAGACTGACACCACTGGATTTCCACATTATACTCACAACTAGACCATGAGGATGAGGATAAGGATGAAGATGAGGAGACCGTTACTATAGCGACACATCTGCACTTACAGAAGTAGTTGAGGGTCTCCTCGATCTGCTCAGCCGTCAGGTCGATGTGTGTGTCCGGAGAGATGAGAGGAGTGTGCAGCCAGTCGTCGTGCTCATAGCCGTACACGCTGTCGGCCCTCAGCTTGTACACCGGGAGCTTCTCCTCCAACAGGCTGATGATCTCCACCTCAGGGAGCTCGGTGCTGTTACACACATCTGCACACAGATGCGAGAGAGAAAGAAAGCAAAATACTGACCAAACTATTCCTTAAGCATAACTTAAGCATAACGCTCTGTTTAAAGCTGACACAGGATGAATTCATTTCATCACAAGATGCCTTCATGATTCCTTGATTATACATCCTTCATTTGATTGTGACATGAAATTCTGTCAAAGGCATCTTTCAGGTCATGCCAATTTCTTAAATGGACTCAGACACAAGGCTTCTACATCATGTATACCCAGGTGCTTCATATGCATCCGTATTTTTTATTTTCAAACATGATGTAAGCCTTCTGCATAAATGTTTCATGTCTAAGAACCACAAATACAAAATTAGTCATCATAAATAAATAAACAGTGGGTACAAATAAGATCCTTGGATAAAAGTCAATTAAAATGTGTTTTAGAATTTGCCATATGAAAGATAACATAAAACTAGCCTCAACTGTAAGAGGACATGCTACACCACCGGCAGCCAGCAGAGGGCAGCAGCACAGAGAGACCTGCTGTGCAGGAGAACTCAGTTACCCAGAATTCTCCAGGCTGAGTAACCTGGATTGCCTGCAGCTGCCAGGGAGGTTACTTAAGGCCAGCCTTGAACACAGCCCTTTGTCACACCTTTGTAGAGGGGTGACTGGTATGGTATGTCAGGGATTTGCTCAAGGAAAAGGAAAAAGAAACAAAAAGAAAAAGACTAAAAAAGAATTACAAAAGAAACTGAAAAGAAAAGTAGAAAGAAAATGGAAAAAACAAGGGAAAAGAGAGATTTAAGGCATGGCCAGGAAAAGATAAAGAAATTAAGACAAAGTTAAGACACACAACAAAAAAGAGAGAACTAACAGATGAGAAGTATCTCTGAAAATATATATACTAGTGAAAGCTATCCCCTGAAGAGTCTTAAGTTGAAGAATCCTAGCCCCATTTTCATTTTTTATTTGTCCCTATTTAATAAAGCAGATTCCTTTGTTTGAGTATGCCATTTTGGCATCTCTTTTTTTTTTTTTTTTTCCCTGCTTCAGGGCTCTTTTTCAAAGTGCACAAAAACACACCCAAACCCTTTCCTAAACCTTCACCTTACTTATATATAAACCCTGCTTGCCCATTTATTTATAAGCAAGCAGGGGTTTTTCACTCTGTACTTAAGTCCATACTAAACAATTCAGAGCGATGCATTTTTCTTCTTTTTCTCAAAGTTTGTCTGGAAGACAAGGTCACTGTGGTATGCATGGATCGCTAATTAGCAATATCTGCAACACTCCTTTTAATCATTGCCTAGCCCAGACATTCTGCATCCTAATGCCCTTTTTCTCTTCCTTTTTTTTAAAACCACCCCAAAAGAGTCAACAGAATTTAATCATGGCTCTCAAACCATTTCATGGGCACTTTAACCCTCAACAGCTCAGTCTCTGTGCTTGATCCTTTGTAAGTCAATTTGGATAAAAAGTATCTTCCAGTGGAATAAAATGCATTGCTGTAGTTCACACCATGATGTTAAAATAGCTGACATGACACAGGAGCTCTTAGTCTGTTAGATTGAGCTCAATGGGCTTAGTGGGTAGTGCTACAGTATTAGATTTAACCAGCCGTGTTGACATTTCACACTTGGAAGACCAATAAAGCACTTCACGGGAACAAGCAAAGACCTGCAGTGATGTTAGTTGTGTGATAGTGACTCTAAATTAAAGTTTTATTAAAAGCGTGTGTACCGACCGGTGATGGTCTCTGCGTCCCGATAGGCAGAGTGTGGCAGCAGAGGTGCAGGTTCCTCGGTTCCGTCACCTACATACTGCTCCTCCTGAATGGACCCAAGAGGGAGCGGTGTGTGAGAGCCTGTTCTCGAGCGGTCAGAGCCCAACTCGTCCAGCTTGGCAACTTCTCACCGAGGACCAAGAACGTCTGCCATGGGACAGTCGACCTCCTGACACAGAGATATTTTCATTGAAATTAAGCTTGAATTTGCATTCATAACCACCACAACCAAGAAATTTGAGAACCCTGCCCTAAATCATGTCAGTAAAACATGGTAGCATTGTATTTAGTTTTTGATAGTTTAATAATTATCATTGTAAGACCAGTGTATCACCTTGAAATCATCCCCAAGAAGCAAATTGAAGTCGGGCCAATGTCTGCTATTTCAATGGGCCGACACTGAAGTGTCATTGAGTGCCCAATGTCGTATTGTCCGTTGGGCCACCAGGGTCGACAAATTTTTAGCCATTTTAACAACGCCTTGGGCCAACGTTAGCAGGGTTTTTGTCAAAAGTGTGCATTTGGCCCAGCATTGGCATGAAAAGTGCACCTTTGCTGATGTTGGCTCAACATTGACAGGGTTGTCATGGGGGGGGGGGGGGGGGGGGC
>CM040466.1:22545153-22606291 GCA_022758105.1 Pangasianodon gigas
CACTAAAAAAACAATATTTTAAGTCATGGCACAGTAATTCCATAACGTATCATACCAAAACTATATTTCTGGGGTTCTTCATAGAACACTGAAGGACAAAGCAAAGAATCCTTTATGGTGATTATATGGAACCTTTTTATTTTAAGTGTAGGTACTTCATGTTTTCTCTTCACAAGAACCAAATCTTAGACTATCATCAAGCCAGGTATTCTGTCTGTACTAAACCGAGATTAATAACTGTAACTAGGTATGTAATTAATAAATCCTTATAAACAGGTATGTAATGGCTGCCTCATATGAGCCAGGTGGCTAGTTAGAAAAGATTAGCCACATGCTAACTCTAACCCTAACCTGTAGAGCAGGTGTTTATGGGAAGTGTAATTTGGAGTACTGGAATGAATCCTAATAACTCAAACTGTTTGTGTGGTTAAAAAAGTATAATCCTGAAGTAAATGTTGTATATAATCACAAATACCCAAAACTATAACTAAAAAAAATGTTCATGTATACATGAATGTGTTTATTTCCGGTAGGCGTGCAACGTCAACACGTCGGCGCGCTATAGGTGTGTCTGACGTAATGACGTCATGACGTCGTCGCAAGGATGCTGCGGTTCACCTTGTGTAAACAAAGCGCTTTCAGGCGATAAAGCACAAATTCAAAGCACAAAACGCTAAGTTTTAAAGGAATTATGATATTTTTATAAAAATAAAAAATGATTTTATCTGTATTTCCGGTTAGAGAACCTTTTTTTTTTTTTTTTTGCCCACTTACGATAACGCGCAGTTCTTTATCAAGCAGTGATGTATAGCTTCCTTATTTAAAAAAATAATAATAATAAAATAAAAGTCGGTGTGTATAAGGATGTAAGGTGCGAGAGGAAGGATAAAAGCAGGTGAGATGTCCTCAGTCCTGGACTCGATGATGGACAGATGATCAGGTCACAGATGATGGAGGTTGCTGATGCTGAGCGCGTGCAGTTTACTGATCATTTCCGGTATTCCTTTCCCAAAACACTCTACACACTCGTCTTGTCCCGTCTTCTTCCACGCTTCCCCTTTCTATCATCCATCCCTCTCCCTCTCTTTCTCTCTCTCTCTTTCTTCCTCCTCTTTCTACTCTGAAGGACAGAGCATCACCCACAGCCGCTGCACCGGGCGTGACGTCACGCTCGACGTCACACTCCAGATTGTGTCATACTGCAGCAGATGCAGTGTTATTGCATTTATAAACTGATTTATTGGTTTTATTTCATGTGCATTCTTTCCTTTTTATTTTTCTGGTGCTGTCATTCACTGCTGTGCATATGCATTAATTATTTATAAAACTATTTTTATACAAAATTTTTTTATCTTGATTTTTGTATGCTAGTATGGAAACATGTAAATCCAAACTACTACTACTACTACTAATAATAATAATAAGACACACCTATAACCTTGGAGAGGCAGGAAGCTACATACTAGTATGTGTCCTTTTAAATCTTTTAGAGCAAAACACTGAATCTCTTGTAATCTGTCTATTTTGACATGAGAGTTCAAACTGTGTTTCTTGTAATTAATCTAGAATTTAGTGTTTGTGGTCATTAAGCCGCAACACACATTTCTCCTCCAGTTTATTTTTGCCAGAAACGAATCAGAAGTTACATCATGATCTTAGAATAAAGTTCTATCTTGGTGAGGAAACTTCACATACAGCCTTGTATTACTAAAATCACAATATTTTCATATAAGATTTGAATTTCTACACACAAGAAAGCTCTAGTCTCAAATCTCACAAGTACGTCTGTACTCTATTTTTTGGAGCATCCATAGCTGGCTAGTATTCACAATAAGAATTATAAAGTATACTCTTTATAATATTCAATAAGCTATTGTACTTTTTGTCATTTCCAGTAAAACAGGAATTTTCTTATGTATTGATTTTTGTACACAAAGGTTACAAGGAGGTAGTGTAGCAATTTCTATGGGTTTATGAAATAACACAAGTTTGGGAGGAAGGTAATACCTCTGGCTCCAACCAGTAGAAATAGTCCTCACTGCAGAACCAGGGGGTGGAGCTGGATCTGATCCAACTCCTCCTATAAACCTAACTCTAATCCTTAACCTCTAACCCACACAACACTGTACAACATGAACAACACACTTATCTAGCTTAAAACATCGCCACCCTACAGACTTTTAGCTAGACTCTGCCCAGCTGGATCAGGTCTGACTCCACCTCCATGAGTTTTTGTTCTGCAGCAATTTACATCCTTATTTCTCACCCACCACCTTCTCCACATCTTCCTTACTGAATATTTGAACGTTTCTGAGCTCATAAAGTTGTCAAGTGTGACTATATCTGGAGCTCAATGATTCTAAATGTGCCTACAGCCGACGCTTAACTACAGACACAAATATATGCAACAATAGCTTTGTTTCTGTCAGTTATAGTGATGATAACTGACAGAAAAAAGCCATGGGCCACTGGCATGTGGAGAAAAGGCAAAGCTGACAGTCCTGGCATTAATGCTTAGTAATAGGGCTTGTATAATCTGCTTAATTTCAGTCTGAAAAAATGGTTCCCAAAATAATCAGCCAAATTTGGCCCTAGATACCAAATAAGTGACTTAGTAGCCCAGTACTCTCATCTTGCCCAAATACAGCTGTTGAACAGTGGTGACACGCATCTGGAAATGGCTGCCAGAGAATACACACAACTCAGCCTTAATATCTCAGCTATGGACCAAATGGACCAGAAGTTACAGTCAGGCCACTTTACTACCCAGAACTCATGGCTCACGTATAAGATATTGGTGGTTAAATTTTTGGTCCAGTTTCCAAATGCGTCAAACATTTTGGCCCCCTGTTGCCTCAAACTGACTCTAAACATTAGTCATTTTCAGTCTGGAACCATATGATAGCTGGGACGTATAAAATCGTCTTTTATGAACGAAATGAAATAAAAAGTATGAAATTAAAGTTGTAATACTTTTGCCTATTTTTATCAATTACATTCTAAGAAAAAAGGGTTCTTTACTTCTTCCTTCCTTCTACAGAGGGTCTTCTAAAATTGTAGTTACTGGAAAATGTATACATCCTTCTAAAGGGGTTTGAGTACTTTGGATGGTTAAGGATGACTGTTTATAGATAAAACTTCTAGCTCTACATTAAAAAGAATCTCTTTATATCTAGATAGAGAAAAATACACTGTGTTTAAGTAAGGAATGAAACATTGAGAGAAACTTATAAGAACATATGCACTTTGGGCCAATATTAAGTGATTATAATATGAACCTGCACAGTATATCTAACACATCTGTCCAAATATTTTTGGATTCATAGTGATCTATATTACTCAAGGTTGGCAGAATTAGGCTTGATGATGATGATGATGGTGTAAGATGTTCGTGTGTTAAACAGACACCAGATGGCAGCAGTGCATAGAAAAGCCCTGTGTTGGAACTACTGCTCCATTCCCTCATTTCTAACAAACAGCACTAAGCATTATGGGTAATTGGATCTCCATTAGGACGCTAATCTATTGCAGTGCATTATGGGAACTGGATATTATCTACAGAGCATTTGGATATGATTTGAATAATTTCAAAATTCTGTGATTTCAGACTCCTGCTCTTATTATCTGAGGAAAGAGGAATCACATGACACAGGGATCCAGGAAAACTGTCAATCACACATTGAAAAAGCAGTGTGTTAATCTGGTCAGACTTGTGCATTGCCATCTGGTAGGGGAGTGATGGTATGATGGTATACCACGATAAAGACAGTAATCTAGTTATATATTATAGTTATATATAGTTATATATTATTTTGGTGCAAGGAGATGCTTAAGCTATACTACACTATATTTCAGAGTGTTAATTGTGTATATATACCACTCATTTAAGCCATGATTTTAAAAAAAAATAAATAAATAAATAAACCCAATTTGTGCTCAGCTTCATTAGGTTTTCGCTGAAGCTACAAAGCTAAGGTAGATCATAAATAAATAGTCTTTACTACATGCCCAAATCTTCATGCATAAGTCTTTTGCGATGTTGTTAAGCTACGTAATCCAAACATTGTTAGAAATTGAACTTCAAATTGTATACATTTCTGCTTTCTGGTAGACACATCGGAGTGCAAGTGTAAATGCATGTGACGGCCTGAAGATCAGTGGGATTTCTGGGGAAGGTGCCACTTGGGGGCCGTGGAGAAGACTGGGGGCTCTCGTGTGGGGAGTTGTACTGTGATGGCTTGGGACTATGATTGCTGTAGTGGCTTTGGGGCTTCGGTTGCCGCGAGCAGTTTTGCACTCAGGTCTCCATCAGTGGATAGGTTCAACAAACTGGACTTCATCTGAAAACTGTAATGAACTTACTGGTTGTGCAGTTGCAATATTTGTCCATGTAGTACACAGTTATAGAAGGGATTTATTTATAATTGCACTGTGTTAGCACCCAGATGAGGATGGGTTCCCTTTTGAGTTCTTTGAGTTCCTTGGTTCCTCTCAAGGTTTCTTCCTCATATCGTCTCTTAGTTTTTCCTTGCCATTGTCGCCTCTGGCTTGCTCATTAGGGATAAATTCACATTTACAATTTATTTTGATTTAATTTAATTTGAATGTATTGATTTCTGTAAAGCTGCTTTGTGACAGTCCGTTGTTAAAAGCACTATATAAATAAAATTGAATTGAATGTGGTTAAACTTTTATATTCCACAATACAAGTTGATACAAGTTGCAGAACAAAATGAGAAACAAACCAAAACATGGAAGCTTTTTATTATATGTGCTAATTTTTATTATTTTTTTTTTTAAGAAACTTGGTTCCTGATTATGAAGATGCCACAATATGCTTTTTGAGATTTACACACCTTGAGATTTAACATCTTGCTCAGCTCTGTACTACGTGCTTCATGATGACTTATTCAGCATTACCTTCCAGGTCTGGCCTTGATGACATCACTCTCAGGAAATGTCATCTTTGCACGCAAAGCCTGATTCAAACAGTTCTGGCAATCTTCCTGTTTTAAAAGAAAACCTAACCTGTATTACAAAGACATCTATCTATCCATCTATCATCTAGCTTAACTAGATCCTCTTTCTTCTTCTGATCTGCAATGACTTAAACTATTAATCATGAACACCCCAGATCATGGTGTATGATAATGTTGCAAAGCCTCCATGTTTAAACCTGACACATTAGCTTCATGATAAGGGAGATCAAATATTCCTCAGGACCTTGAAGGGAGATTAATGAGGGCAGATGTAATTGGGTGGAATTGGATTGAAGCGCAGCCGCACAAGATTTGCGTAGGAAACTTATGAATATTAATGCCTTTAGTTTGACTGGGAATTTGTTACTGAGAGCAAGAGCTTAATGGAGAAGACAACACAAACGGGGTGGGTGGGGTGTAGATGCAGCTACAGACAAACATCTGTTAAAAAAAAAAAATCATTATCAGCAATTATAGCTTTTGAATCCTGAGGGAATATGGTGTTCCAATTTATCTACTCTAGTCCGCCATATTGGTCCTTCTTCTCTGAGCTATAATATTAACAGTTGCCTATGAATGTAATAAACATATTCACAAGTAATGCATGATTTTTTGCCTCAATTTAGACCTTTTTAAGTATCGTCAGAAATCAGTGCCAGGCTAAGGAGGACACTTATTTCTGGACTGTTTGCATCACTACAGTGGTTGTTTTTAGTAGGTGCTCTCTCTCTCTATGTAAAACTCTTGTATATAGAAATGTAATCTGTCTACTTCTGGGTGAATTCTTGAATCTGATTGGTTAGAAAGTGCTGATTCATTTTCTATAACAGCAGCTCTGACAGTCTGTAATTCAAACCACAGGTTTATATTAATGTGTTTGTTCTAATATGTTAGCGTTAATGTAGCAACAGCTTTACACAGGGACTTGTTATGGTAGACGAGCCTCAGTAAAATACTAATCAATCAACAAAGATTGAAAAATCAAAAAAAAAATTTTAAAGTGTTATTTAGCAAAGACAAATTCATTGTAATTGATATGGCGAGGGCCTCTATAAGGAGATGTTTAATATTTATGGAAGGAGTCTCCAGTGTCAGTGCTTTGTAACATGAGCAAGTCTTCAGGAAGGACAAGTTGCCTTTTTTTGGGCATTATTAACTTCAAGAGAACAAAAAAAACAAGAGGCTACAACTGGTAAAGCGCAGGCAATGACAGGAATCAACTTGTTGTGTGGACTTTCCAGGACGTTAACTAAAAATGGCTGGTGCTCTTTAATAAACTGGCAAATTGCTGTGGTATAAGAGGAACACTTTACTACCACTGCACTAACACCCTGCCAGTGATTTATTTTCATATAACTGCACACACTGAGGTTTTATTCCTTACACAATATATATTATGCATTAAGAACAGTGTTGGTGCTTTCTGTGCTGAAGCTCGGACATGATTTTGATTTGTTATTAAACCATTATGATTTATGTACAAGAATGTTCATCTCTTATCTCGCAGTCGTGGTATATTTGTGTGTGTGTGTGTGTGTGTGTGTCAGGGAAGATGGGGGTGCCGTCTGATATAAGAGACTCAGGCCCCTGCAGGTCTTTATCCCACCTGTGCTGCTTTAAAAGGATGGGAGGCGGAAAAAAAAAAGAGTGATTTAGAGACTGAATGAGTCTGCTGTCAAAGTGAGTGAGACAAAGAAAGAGACATGTCCAGACTGATCACATCCCTCTCCTCCTCCGCCTTTTTAAATAAAAGACCTTTCCTTCAATAGCAATCTCGCTAGTTTTAGGCTCGGACTGTTCTGTACATATCGTGAGATAAAAGACAATATAATCTGTCAATCTCATGCCCAAACAACACACCATCACAAAAAAGGACTGACTAACGTGGTCCGACTCCGGTGTGGGTGTACAGGAAGTGTGTTTGGGTCTAACCCTCATCGAGTACACCTGTCCTGGCTAATCAGTCATCAGTGTTTTACTATTAGCCAGGTGTAGTCAAGTGAAGTAAAAGCACTGCTGCCACTAAACTGCATGGTTTTTAAATGGATGCCTGATTCCAGTTGGTATTAGGGTCGAATTTTCTTAGTGCTTATGGATAAAACTAATTTGAGGAGCAATGTATGTGAGCTCAGTTAATTATTTACATTTACATTGAGGAAAGTGACAGCTAGGAAAATATACTGTATCTCTATTTTACAATTTATCAACAAAAAAAGTCCCAAAGTGGCTTCTAGACACCTCACATGTTCTTCTTTTTGTTCATTTTTTAATTTAATTGCCACATTTTTTTTATATGTGGCATGTGATTGTTTCCACTCCAATTTCAGGGCATAGCCTGACGAAATGCACTTTGTTTGCCACTCATATTTGAGTCGTTTCACTATTTTGTCCCAAGGGTGTGCAAACTTTTGCACTTCCAGCCTCCCCTCCTCTTTTTCAGTGATTTGATGGAAGTCTGTAGATTTTTCCCTAGTCATCACAATGCCGCTGCACCATGCAAACACAGCATCAGTACTTGTGATGAATATTCCACAAAACGATTTATATGCAAATTAGCTTAATCCATATTTAATCTGTGTTTGTGTGTGTTCAGCCATGTCCTCGCTCGCTTTGCTCATTCTATTTGTTGATGACCTTCATTCTCTGACAGTTAAAGAGAGAAACACACACACACATTCATGTGTACTATCCTTAGGAGGACCTTCCATTGACATAATTATCAATGCTACCTAAATCTAACCCTAATCTTAACCTCAGTAACCAAAAGGACCTAAAAATATCAATATAAAATACAGATATAAAATAAAACTGCAGGTTTTGTTTTAAAAAAAAATAAATAAAATCCTTATGGGGACCAGCCAAATGGTGCCACAAGTTTGGTCCCCACCAAGAAAACACACCCGCACACCACATAATCATAAATTACTTTATACAATGAATTGAAAATTCTGTACTGTTTGTAATATTGATTCTTGGATTTAACATTTGAAACATTTGTCATTATTTTATTTATACTTTATTTTCCATGAGAACATTCTAACTAAGAATTCCATTGTTCAAGAAAGCTGGTGCATAAATGACAGTTCTTGAAATGTTTGGTTGTGGAACAGCTCCAACATTGTTGACTTCCCTTAGACTTTCTTTATAAGCTAGCTTGGAGTAAACTGGTTTTCTGTTCTTTAGGCAAGGACGTGTGTTAACGTGTGTCACTTGTATGCTATGTATGGAGTGTTTAAATCTTTCCTTAAAACACAGAAGTCAAACTCAAGGGCCATGGCTCAAATACAGCTTGTTACATCAAGTTCTCTTGCTTGTGCTAATGTGCAAAATATATAGCCGTATTAATATGTTTGCTTTTCAGTGTGACGTGTTGTCCTTATGTCATAAATGAAAAGCATTACCACCTGTGTATTACATTTCACGTTTTTCCCCATGTTTTTTTCCACACAGTGTGATTCAAATGTCACAAACGGAAGCACGGTGCAGTCAGTAAAGTAACTGGACAATAATACAGTTTTATGTTTTCAACCCAAAAGTATGGACGATGTAACAAAAATGGATGTGGGTCACGAAATATAAATATTAACAATTTTGAATTAGAATTGTGCCAAAATAACGAGAACCAAGTACCTGTCCAATTACTTACAGACTGCAGTGCACTTTGACCCTGCTTAAAGTTGATAGGTCTGTTATTCTGGGTGTGTGTGTGTGTGTGTGTGTGTGTGTGTGTGCACGCATGGTCCCAGTCCTCCAAACATTCATTATTATTGACTGTCCAATGTGTTTGTATGTGTGTGAATGAGAAAGGGACAGATTAAAGACTCAAGGGAATCCAGGAGGTGTCCCAGTGGTCCTCATTATCCCCCTGTTGGGCCTTGCTGTGGCCAAACATGAATATTTAAGGGTGTAACGCTGACTGTGTGTGTACAGTCAGGAAAACGAGCAGAAATGAATGTTTAAAATGAATTCCACTTGCAGTGAGGGAGATGAGCTTAAGTATATGGGAACATGTGGTTTAATTTACTTTTTTTCCCCAAAAAAATGTTTTCTCAAATGGCTTCATAATATTTGGTGAAGCATTCCCTTGTGAGAATAACAGCACTGAGCCTCTTCCTGTAATGTTGAACACAGTTGGAGGCTGTTGCAGAGGAATCCTGGTCCACTCCTGGTCATTGCAGAACATCTTTATATTCTTAAGGTTGTGTATGTTAAAATCAGTTTTCAATAGGGTTCAATTCCGGGAATGAAATGGTTATTGCAAAACACTGATTTTTTTTTTCTATAACCATTTATGTTGATTTGGATGCATTTAATGTGGCCATTATTACCTATGACCAAGTCTTAACCTCCTGGCAGAGGCAGCAAAATATTCCATTAGGGTGTTTTCACACTTGCCATGGTGGTGTTTTTCACACTAACATACACTATGGCCAAGTGTTTGCAGACACCTGACCATAACATTCATACAGCATGTGCTTGTTGAACATCCCATTCCAGATTTAGATTTAGTCCCAATCTGCTGTTATCCTCCACTCTTCTGGGAAGGCTTTCCACCACATTTTGGAGCATGGCAGTGGGGATTTGCCCATTGAGCTACAAGAGCATTAGTGAGGTCAGGTACTGATGTTGGGTGAGGAGGTCTGGTGTGCAGTCACCGTTCCAGTTCACCCCAAAGGTGTTCAGTGGGGTTGAGGTCAGGGCTCTGTACAGGCCACTCGAGTTCTACCACTCCAACTTTAACACACCATGACTTCATGTAATAATGACAATGTGCACAGGGGTATTGTCATGCTGGAACAGGTTTGTGTCCCTTAGTTCCAGTGAAGGCAAATTGTAATGTTATAGCCTACAGACATTCTATACAGTTGTGTGCTTCCAAATTTGTGGCACTTTCCACATTTTTCAGGATGGCAAACAAGTTTTCCGTGAGCTAAAATTAACCATGTGGTGCGGTGATTAGTTTCTGGAAGGAAAACTAGAATACTACATCTACGTCAGTTGTGTGCTACCTTCGGTTCAGATTTCAGAGATATGACTGCTGTATCAACTATTGGGTTTCATTGTTCAGTTGCTTGCATTTTAAAAAAAAAAAAAAAAAAAAAAAAAGGCAGTTGGAAAGGGTTAGTCTACTTCGTGGGCTGAAACAAGTCGCGCTCCAGCTCTGAAGGTCATCAAAATCATCGTTACTGAGGTTAAAAAAAAAAAAAAAAAAAAAAAGACAGTGGATCATGTTACAATTTATCTGCGTAGAGGAAAATTAAGGGATGAGAAGTCTTTGTGGTGACACAGACAATAAATTTCTTCGTTGTTGCACAAAATATTTTTATTAATAAAATGATTAATTTTTTGTTGCACTATTTTTCCATGGTTCCTTGGAAGCCAGAAACACAAACACACTGTGTGTAATCCTTACAAAGCAATGAGGATTATATTCGAATGTGAAACGTCAATCACGATAATCTCTCTCTCTCTCTCTCATACACACAAGAGGAAATCTTCTGACTAGACTGACAAGTGGTTCCAGAGGTCATCGGGTCACAAGGTCACTGTGTCTGATTTCCCAGGGAGTGGACTGGGGTTGAGGGGGCGGAGCTAGAGTTCAACCCGCCTCTGGCGCTGAGACGGAGCAATTGCCCAGGGTGACTCGTGATTGGCAGATCCTTGATCCGCTGCTTGAGGGTGAAGTGGATCATATTCGCAGGATGTCTCTGTGCAAAGACACACAATAGACGGAGTGTATTGTGAATATTGGAACCACACATTACGGTGTTGTATGATTACATATACTGTATGTCAAACCCTTTTATTATAACTCTACAAACAAGGTATACCAAAAAAACTTCAACCAAAATGATGACTGTGTTCAAAAGTACATCCTTGTGTACCGTATCCTACGTACTATTCCTCATGATACTATGCAGTATGTGAGGATTATTATTTGGTCATGTGACGAACTCTTGGTCAAATTCACTTGAGCGCACAAGCACTTCAGAATCACGTTGCTTCGTTTTTGTGCTTTTGTGTTTCCTGTGACCCGAAACGTCTTAACTTGTTTTAACCACACCACAGTGCTGTGTGTGTGAATTCTCGATTCTGATTGGTCAGAAGATGTTTCATTTTGTATAACCGTAGCCCTGACGGTAGTCTATCACAGCACGTATACTAATACATTATCGTTTCAATAGTACGTACACAGTTAATTGTATGGCGGATGCTCCAAAGCACTTGTGTTTAATCGTGCGTTATGGTCAAGTTTTCATCATTTCTAGAAGGAGTCTCCAGTGTCAGTGCTTTGTAACAATTATAAATGTACCTATAAATGGTTAAATGCATGACGTTATATTCTTAAATAAACAAGATGTTGTAATCGTTTGCAAATTGCTGTGGTGTAAGAGGAATAAAACACTTTGGCGTGTGCTGTTCTAGGAAAACAAGTAACGTCAGAGTGGTACCAGTAGCTTCGCTTTACTTTGTTGATTATTTTCCTGTAACAGCATGCCTCCAAGTGTTTTATTCTTCACTCATCGTTCCATCTCTAGCTGTACATGAGGCGTCATGAGGACTTCTCTGCTTTAAAGGTAGCTCCATCTGTCCTAATGCTGTGACATCATTTATTTACGACATCACACATGACATCACTTATTCATGTGACATCGAGCCTTCGATTCTGTGTCCTGCACTGGATAGTGCCCAGAGAGAGAGAGAGAGAGAGAGAGAGAGAGAGAGAGTTCACTTAGTGCTAACCTGCTTAGAGACAAGCTTCGAGTCGGCCTTATTGAATTTTTACCTCAAAGCTGATCTTTGATCTGTTGACGTTTGGCTTTCATCTTCCTGTTCCAGCTACCAGCGAACACCTGCACATATGCAAGCGTGTGTGTGTGTATGGATGAGTACCTCTCAAGGCCAGGAGCCTCTGCGGTTGCCAGGCAACAGTCCTCTTGTTCTTGTGAAAGCAGACTGTGTGTGTGGGACAAAGTGTGCGCTGTTACACCATCACTGCATAAAAAGTTAGTTAATATACTGTATACTCGCTGTATCTTCTACATACCGTATATTATAGTTTATATTGGTGAATAAGTTGTTCCTATCTTCAAATTATTCATTTAGTTCACTAAGTTCATGTAATAATTTTCATGCAGAACATCATTTTAATAAAAAAAATTTTGTGGTTATCTATATACTGTATGTTTTTCTTACTATGGAGCCAGGTCGATTGTGTGTGTGAACCACCTCCTCCTCCGTTTTAGCCCTTCTGAGTGGTCAGAGGGTGTTGATTCGTTTCCTTCAGTTCTAAGCCAGTTGAATAAAAGTGACTGCTAAATGAATGGACGTACTTGTTTTTCAGAAAGTGTTAAGTCTCTTTCTTTTTTTTTTTTTTTTTAGTCAGTTCTACAATCACAGAGCTCAAAGGCCGGGTTGTGACCCTTTCTTCATTAATGTGGGCTTCTCTGTCATACACAGGTGCAGTGTGTAGCCTCCAGCAAAGTGTGTGTGTGGGAGTAGAGGTCACAGAGTTCTCTTTTCGTATTTCCTCCCCCTCTCTTTCTCTCAGGAGCCATGTCTAAAATCTCCTGCCATCTCCCTTATCTCCCTTCCCCTCGCTCCCCTTTGATCCACTGATATATGACTCCGGTGTGTTTCAGCTTGTGTGTGTTTAAGGGGGAAGAGGGGAGCTGCTAGAGAGCTAAGGAAAAATATCTGCACCCTCACACCTTTTTTTTGGCGGCACAACACAGGCTCGTTACAGAGACAGACAAGCCGCCTTTTGGGCCAATTTGGACAAATCCTTCTTCTTCCTCCTCTTCGTCCTGAGATGGAGGGATGAGCGTGTGATCTGTTTGAAGTCGCCGGCGGAGCCAAAGCGCCGTGGCACTGCTTCAAACTGGAGCCGGCTGCTTTGGCAAGGGCTCAGTGAAATTCCTCCCACCACAACAAAGAGAGAGGGGGGGCAGAAACTTTTTTTTTTTTTTTTAACACAAGTATGAGCATGTGCTACAGAGCTAGCAACGTCTGCGTCTCTGCTTTCAATAAATAATGCTAGTATCCAGACCATTACTTTTCATCTATTAGTGGTGTGTCTTAACTGTTATTTGTCAAGCTACTCATGATATAAAAATAGCTAAACTACACTTTAGATACGGTAGCTAGCTACGCTACAAGCTACTAAGCACTAACTAGCCATTCAGTGTTTGGTTTTTTTGTTTTTTTTTTTTTTTAATTAACAGATGGGTCATTCTCCATATATGTTCAGATTTTCTGAACAGCAAAATGTTCACATTTCGAATTGTATTCATATTCTATTTAGAAATTGTGGCTGATATAATTCTTATTGAATGAACAACCAACATTCTTCAGAGTGGTGCCATTACTTTAAGTCACTGGAGTTATTGTCATTGTCATAAGTACAGACTGTTACACCACTGACACCACAGTAACACCAATGACCTTTCGATTAATTATGCATTTCCAAGATGGCGTAAAAGCACACAATCATCAATAAATTATTCGATTAAAACGCTTGTTTTTTTCAGTAAAACTTTATTTTACAGTAATTTGATGATTTAAACATGTAACACCAATGACATCTAAATTATCCACAAGAATATTTTGAATTTATAAGTCAACTATTAACTTAGTGTGGTGGGAAACTCTACTGGTGTTGAGTGAACGACACCAATGACACCAAACAGTGACGAAGGTTCTAAGGTTTTCATTTATTTCTATATTTAAACTCTATTCTATTCCACTAATTTACATATTCGATAGACCTCATATGTATGCTCCAACTGTGATATTAAAATGAAAAATGAATTTATATATTTTAATATCTGCAAAAGCCTCTAAAGCAGTATAACTGGGTTAGGGATAGAAACCAAATTTGATTAAGTACACAATAAGAAAATGTCAAATCATATATGCTTATGAACAATAAGTCATAGGGCAGGTTGGTTACCATGTTCTTAAAAACGACGCCGATGCAGGGTGGGCTCACTCCACTACTCTCGGTTTAGTTTGTTTCTGGAAATATCTACCTAGCTAGTTTTATCATACTACATTTGCTACTAAAAGTAAATAGTTCCAATCCTGCCATGCTACTAAAAATTGTAGTAAAGCTAGTACCATCGGTACATGTAGCTACAGCTACTCCCCAAAAATCTTCTGTTTCTTCTTCCGAGAAATAACAAGGTCGACGTATCGCTGTTGTGTTAAGTTACATTCAAGGTGATCATGGTTGCTATGGTTTTAAGTTACCAATTTGATTATATTTTGGGGAATAGAACCAACGAAGTTCTTTGGAAAATATCACAGAGGGGTGAGAAATATGACCGCTGCAGGATTGGTCAGAATTCCTTCAGGAATGGACAGGATTGGTCAGAGTTCCATCAAGATTTTTTTTGGGATTGGTCAGATTTTCCTTTAGGAATGGAAAAGATTGGACAGCTTTCCTTCAGGATGGGCAGGATTGGTCAGAATTCCTTCAGGATGGGCAGGATTGGTCAGAATTCCTTCAGAAGTCAGTGAGACTGGTCAGATACCCACTTGTAAAAATGCTCTTTTTTTTAAACCTCCTTTCATACAGTCATCAACAGCTATTTGCAACCTTCTACATCTTTCATGTTGAAATGTTGCATGGCCTGCATTCGCATATCTGAACATGATTGGCTCATATTTATGATGCAATAAAATTTACCTGTCGTTTAAGATGTCAACTTACGAGTTTTGCAGCAACGTGACACCTGATGAACTACATTCATTTTAACATGGCTACCGAAAAGCTTAGGCTCTGACCTAATAAAAAAGATACAGCATCTATTTATAAAAGAGGGTTGGCTGGTTAGAGCAACACATAGACGGGATCACTTTATTTCCCTGAAAGGCTGATTTGTAGATGAGCGACCTCAAATCAATTACACGCAAGGGCTTCAAACAGGATGATGACACGACACATCTTTGTTCATGATCAACAATTTGATGCATGAGGATATGATACTACACAATTTAGAGCCGTGTCAATGCGATGATGTGCAAACAGTTTGATTAGGACACACCAACAGGAAAATAGAAACCGTGAGGAAGACTCTCACTAAGCATGGAATAAAATGTGGATGGTGTGATGAAGCTGAGTTATTGTGACCAAGCCAAAGTTGATCATTTTCCTGTAACAGCATGCCTTGAATGATTTTATTCTTCTTACAGCACAGCGATTTGGCAATGAGTACAATTTTCATTTATTAAAGTCATACTTTTTATCTGCGTATAGCTATGCTTTCAAAAGAACACGGCTCATCATGTTACCGAGAAACTGCAAAGCACAAAACATTACTCATCACTCAGAATAGTATTTTCTTTCAGGGAAGGCATCTCAAAATATTACTTGTAAGGAAGCTGATACTTTTGAAAGTAACACTTTGTGCACAATGTTGCTGTGTATTTGTGAAAAATCAGGTCCTGCAGGTTATTCACATTAATTTATATAAAACCTTCGCAGGTTTCCATGAAGGGGGCCAATAAATCTAGTTTCTCAGAATCCTGATTTCTCCTGTAGAGAAAATTAAAAACCTCTTGACCAATCAAAACTGAGAAAAGCAACCATGCCATAGAAATCAGCACGTCATGGTAGTGAAATCCAATGCTGGGTGGGGAAGAAAACAGTCCTGGGATACAAAGTGGAATAAAAGTCTTTTATTGTTTAGCTATGTCATTATCCATGTTCCCAAAAGAAGCCGCACAGGCAAACAAAAACAACGACGTCGCTTCAATAGAGAGACTACCTCGAGATAGCATAGAAAAGAAAAGATCTTTGTCAAGCCCGTGCCCCCTCTTCTCCCCTACTCTCCATATTTCACCCCACACCTTATTTGGAACAACTGTGACACTGAAAAGCGCCTCTCTGGGCATACCTTTTTTTTTCTTTAATAAGAATGCATATATTTCTCCCACCCCAATACTCCAAGGTTTAACAGCTGATCGTATAAAAAAAAGCTACACATCGTTACACTTTCAGTCAGATTACATAGAAACCGATTATTAGTGTTCGACACCGTTTACGTGAGAAAGATTTGAGAAACCAAAACGAGGCAAGTCCACTACAACTCAACACTACAGAAGACATAAAAAGGAAATACAAATTACTGCTGAAACAAAAAAGTGGGGGAAAAAAAAAAAACAATTAATGAATACATACTAGAGGTCAAAACCAAGCTAGGTCAGTACCATAGACTGATCTTTAAAAAAAAAAAAAAAAAAAAAACAGTTAAAAAAAGGAAAGTGAAATAAAAACAAAGCTAAAAAGGTTTACAGTTCCATCTTTAGATCTTCCATCTCCACTCTTAAAAGAGCACCCGCTCCCAAAATCCCTCTCGACTTTCCTTCCTCCGTCGTGGCCAAGTGGAAAAAATAAAGTCCAGAATAATAACAACAAAAAAGGGGGGTTGGCTTCCCTTCCTCTTGTTCCTCGTAGAAAACTCCCTCTCATCTCCAACAGGTGTGTACATGTACGTGTGTGTGTGTGCAGTGTTTGTGTGTGTGTGCATTGTCAGGCACTTTCCGATATGCTCGCGCACCCGCCGCAACCCTTCCGTGACTCCTTAGGCAAAAATCACAATGCAGATTCATTCACGCAATACAACTGCAAGGGAGACAAAAAAAAAAAAAAACAATTCAGCATTATAGAAACAAGTTTTACCAGAAATGAGTGTAGAATTGGCAAAAAAAAGCAAGCTAAAAATAGAAATTTGCACGATCATGGAGGTTAAAACCCACAAAGGCCTTATAAAGAGAAGTTAAAAATTAAAATCATAGGTCATGTTCAAAGCTTCCTTTATGTTTTCGCTACATTAGCCTTGCTCCTCTTGGAAGGAATTAATCATTACACCACACTAAAACGGATTATAGACAGTGCAGACATGTAAACCTGGTAGTATGGTTTTCTTTCCCCCCCCCCTTTGGCATCTCTCACCTTCTCTACTTGCAGACTGTGTGTGTGTGAGAATGTGTTTAGAGGTCCGTGTCGAACCAGGCCAGCTGATTGGAGTCTGTGGGAGGAAGGCCGTCCATCAGGTCGTGGCTGTGGCCGAGGTCAGGAAGCCCCTCCACTGGGTACTCTGCTCCGGGATGGTGGCCAGCGAGCTCATGTTCCAGCATGCCATCCATGCCCAGGCCGTCCTGGGCATAGCCCGAGTGGAAGGAGCGGTAGCTTGGGTCTATGACAAGAAAGAGGGAGGGAAAAACATATAGACATGAAAGATAAACTGGAAAAAAGTACAGGTGCACAAAGTAGTGCAGTGGTGCACTTGTACACAAATGTGCAGGTATTTTCTGTTTAAACACAAATTATTATTGGTGCATTCAAGTAAAACTTATGTTCACCTCCATATTCATGATACATTCACCATTCTAGGAGTTGATAACGATATGGATGCAAAAATAGGCTACATAATGAAAAATGACTACTATTTAAAAAAAAAACCCATGTACTATGAAACATGCAGCTTCAATATGATCTTCACTGGTGGTTTTAATCAGTGTAAATCTATATGTAATTCTAACCATATATATTATACAATCTGAAATAAAAGGCTGTTTATCAGGGTGATAACAGGTCCTAGGTTGGCTAAATATTTGTATAATTAATTGTGGATTCAATAATAAATACTAATATAAAATAAACCAGGATTGTTTTTGCTATCAACTGCGTCAACGTAATGGATGCAACAGAGTAAACGTGGCAGGACTCTTACCGTCTGGTCTGTATCCAACAGGCTCTCCTTGAGCTCCCATATCCAGACCCATATCACCAGTCTAAGAAAGATGGACAGAAAATCAAATACAACCATATAATTAAATCACGTGTGTACTCCATTACCGAGTGCACAAACCTCGTTCCAGGCCATGGGCTCTGTTCTGAAGAGAGAGCTGGTCAGCTCCACAGACAGCCGCTTCTTGTAGTCCTGAGGTTTGTCCTCAGACATGCGGAACAGCACAGCTGCCGCATACGTAGCTAGACAAACAGAGAGAGAGTGATTACAATTTAGTAATGCTTTTTGTTTTTAAATGTTAGCAACACTTAAACAAGTTTGTTTCATATCAGAATAACAGCCTAGTCTTTATCGAGGTTTATTATAATAAAAAAAGATATATTGTATGTGTTTTTAACTGAAATGTCAGAGCAAGGAGTGTTTGCAGTGTGCCTGAAACTTTCATGGTCTGATGAACCAAATTATGGGATTGCCTTTTCCAAACGAGGACACATTGTGCTACTTTGAATTCGTCCAAAATAAAGAAACCTCAGACAGCTGTCCTTATGTTGCCTTCCAAATAGAACACACTGTACCTGCCTAAAAAAAGCTGAAGCAACAAAAAGACCATGAAGAATTGATCAAACCCACATGGTTACTAATCTACTGCCACATACAGATTAGTTTGTAGAGGGAAAAACGTTGAAATTAACACACAATGCTCCTGCGAATGGTTTGCACTTTCGAGAGGAAAATGTCTTTGAAGACGAGTTTCAAAATGCAACAGTGAATTTTCCACAAATTATGTGAAAGCAGCTAGATTATAAATGTAAAAAATTATATTTTTCTACACAGTGATGTCAGCAATGACCTAATTTTCATTTCCAAAAAGCTAACTGGCACTGCAAGTTGCTTAACATGCAGAAAAACAAGGAAAGCACGAATGCCAACAACTGGGTTAACCACGTGTCTAACTTGAACAGTTTCGATTGAACCTCCCCTCTAAACACACACTCACCCACTCCCTCGTTCCTGGAGTGCAGCAGTTCAGTGAGGGGTGCCGTGGCTCCCTCTGCTTCGATGGCCTCGGCCGCTTCCTTGTCCTGTGCCAGTTCGCACAGCACACCGGCCGCCACACGCTGGATGTTTTCGATCGGAGAGTACAGCAACTGCACAACGAAGGAGAGAGGCAGCTCTTGAGTACTGGTGCTTTTGTTCATGAACTGAACTATAACCTTTAGTTTCACTCAAGCCTTTTGCAATATAAATATTTCCAGTTTGCGATTTACCTTATTAATGATCAGATTGGTCTAGAAAACTTTAGACATGTTAAGGGCTCCTTTGGAAAATGGTGCCCAGCCAATTTGCATCAGAAACTTTTGTAAGACAGACCAAAACAGGACTGACCTTTTTTAATTTGTCACTTTAATGTCCCATTTAATATCGTCCATGTCAAGAACTGATTTCAGAAAAGTAGCTATCTTGTATATACAACAATCAGTAGCACATAGCTAGCCCCTCTCTATCAGCTTAGCACCATTAACATGATTTGCAAAACTTATGTTGTACCTGAACAAACAGAGGGATGGTGTTGAGTCCTCGGATAACAATTCTGTTGTGCACATCTCTGGCCAGGATGTGGAGCGCGCCAGTGCAGCCCTCTACGATCTCCTCCATTCGAACTCCTTCCTGTAGAGTACGCATACAAAAGAAACTCAATCACAATCTTAAGCCTATTTTTAAAAAAAAAATACATTTTTTTTAACCATGAGCTTTTGGTCTGTACTTGTGTCTGTCAGTAGAGAAACCATTTCCACAAAGTAGTCATTTTGATTTGAGGCACAGGCC
This sequence comes from Pangasianodon gigas, assembly GCA_022758105.1. Taxonomy (NCBI): domain Eukaryota; kingdom Metazoa; phylum Chordata; class Actinopteri; order Siluriformes; family Pangasiidae; genus Pangasianodon; species Pangasianodon gigas. Next base: position 22,564,718 of record CM040466.1, read on the forward strand.
AAAATACTCACCACAAACTGTTGCTGTGTGCCTCCCATGGAGGTGCGTCTCTGGGTGTCCTGGTGTGCCCTCACGAGCAGCTGGACTAATCGGGGGATGGCACCCTGCTCGCGCAGTGGTGCGTGATTGGCTGGACATAGCGCCAGGTTACGGATCAGACCAACCGTGGCCTGGGAGGGGGAGCAAAACGGAATGATCAGACATGTACAGCTAACATGAAGGTGGTTGGTGCAATGGGCAACAAATTTCCATAACTATTTGACAAATATGTAATTAGATAATCTATATAACTCTAATACTTTTTCTTAATTCATTTAAATTCTGATAAATAGCTGGTGAAAAACTTGTACCTTAATAAGAGGCCAGTGTGAGGGCGGGTGCAGCAGTTTGACCACCACAGGAAGGCCGTAGTGCAGGCGCACAGCATTCTGGGCCATTTCAGCATCCTGGTGTCTGGAGGTGAGATGACGGAGAGCGCACACGGCCGGTTCGGTGATGTCCTCGCGGTCTCCGGCTCTGAGCACGGTGCGCACGAGCGACTCGATGCCACCGACCTGGCACACCATCATTTTGTTCTTGTAGTTGTTGCAGGTAAGGTTGGACAGGATGCCGGCGGCGCACGTCACCACGTTGATGTCGTCCGAGCCGAGCAGCTGGACCAGGGTGCCGAGCAGGCCTTCCATACCCTCCTATAGCAGGCAAAACAATTAAAGCCAAGTTAACAAGGCTGAAAATACAGACTGAAAAATAAAGTACCTACATATATCATACTATTCATTTTTAAATAATAAATTACAAATTGTGCACGTGTGTGTGTGTGTGTACCTGCTTGGTGGCAGCATCTGACAGGTTTCTGAGGGTCCAGAGGCAGTTCTGTACCAGTCGCTGACTGGGGTCGGTCAGGTGAAGGCCAAGAGCCTGCATGCCTCCTGAAATAACACACAGCGATAAAATAAAAACACAGACTTGCCAAGTGCTGCATGCAGGGTGTCTACAGGTATTCTAAAGCTTAGAACCTTTTAAAATATGAATAAGTTTTAAGATTTAAGACCTAATTTGCAATACACACAATTAATATAAGACATTTGCTACATGAATAACTCTGATATAAGGGAAATTGTAGGAAAATTCATTTGTGGTTTTTTTTTTTTTCCTGCTATAAAATCAATAATCTTTAGAGGCCAGACCACTTAAGTGTTTTAACTCATTTATTTCAAATACACTATGTAGTGAGGTTCTAAGCTTCTGGCAGTCACAAATCTTAACCAATTTTAACTATTTGCTGCTCTCCAGCCATGTCTACTTGATTATTGCATTTCCTCAAATTGTCACTGATGGATCCATGAGCAAGAATCCTGACCGTACTCAGCGCAATTCCAAGTTACTTTGGATAACTACATCTTCCAAAGGAGCACATTTCTTAATCTCATAAGGAGAATGGAAAAAATATACACCAAAAAAAAAAAGAACAACCTAAAAAGCCATCTATATTAAACTTGAGGCCTTGAATTTGTACAATGTAATGTCAGGCAAATGAATGCTTTCTAACACACACAGACACCCAGTGCAATTGCGTTAGCATTCAAGTCAAAGCCAATAAAAACCTGAACGCTTTGATCATTGTGTGTGGGTGTTTGCCTGTATAAACGCACCAGCCTCCACGATGGCAGGTTTGTTACTGGAGCAAACGGACAGCACTTTAAGCACACGGCTGGTGGTCCACAGCAGCTTCTCGTACGTGTAGGTCCTCATGATGTTCACCAGAGCCTGAGGGCCGCCACTAGCCAAGATGATCAACTAAAGGAACAGAGGCGGCTTGCTTAGACACCCAAACTTAGTGAGCATACAGTTCAACAACAGTACAAACATCATGTTTTTGGTCACGGAATCCATCTTCACCTTGCTCTCCTGGTTGCCGTAAGCCAGGATCTGTAGGCAGTCTGTGGTGATGGCCAGGAATTTAACGTTGGTCTTGTTTAGCAGGGCGACCATCTTCTGCAGGCCGCCAGCCAGACGGACGGCCATTTTAGCTCCTTCCTGGTGCAGGAGGAGGTTGTGCAGGGTGGTGATGGCGTAGAACAGCACGCTGTCCACTGGGGATCTGACACACACACACACACACACACAAAATGTTATTCAAGCAATTAAACTGTGATTATTTGTAACTGACTGTTATAAAATGTGATCTCCCATTTACTGCATTTTATTTTACAAGCAAGTTTTTGGCAAAGAAGTAAGTAGTAAAATGCTTTAGAATAAACTGTTGTAGAGAAATAATACGACCCAGTGCAAAGCAAACTCACTGTTAACACCATGAAGACATTTTTTACCTTATAATTGGGTAATATTTGAATGATTATGCTGAGATTCCACAGCCACTACAAACAGCTGTGCATCACATTGTTTCCTCAGAGCCTAGCTCTTACCCAAGCATCTTGACGAGAGCAGGGATGCCGCCGGATTTGAAGATGGCGAGAAGGCCCTCCCGGTGGTGGGAGAGGTTGTGCAGTGTGCCGGCGGTGCAGCGTGCCGTCTCCACGTCGGCCGTGTTCTGCATGGTCCTCACGATGGCCGACACCATTTGAGGGGAGCGCATGATGGCGTGCCGCGACGCCTCCTTCTTCGACAGCTGATGCACCATGACGGATGCCTTATTCACCACCACCTCCACAGAGAAAAGGTAGACAGTTAAAAAGCGAAACATGCTGCTCCAGTTTTGTGAAAAGTCTTTCCCCGAAGTCCTCGTGTCCTTTTTATTTTTATTTTCAAAAGTTAAGATGCTACACAGCAGAAACATTTTTGGGTCAGCCTTAAAAAAAAAAAAAAAAAAACAATACTTGATTTATTTTTAAATATACCTAGCGTTACCTTAAATCGCCCCCAAAAATATATACGTTCTTTAGTAGACAAAGGAAACTAAGCAATCTTCACCTGGTCTTCGTCGTTGAGGAGCTTGGTGAGCTCTGGAATAGCCCTTGTGGCAAGTTCAGCGTCATCCTGGTAGTTGATGAGGTTCACCACGGCGTGTTTGAGCATCTGGGACGGCTCAGCCAGCCGCTGCACGTTGGTGGGGTTAGCGGAGTCAAACTGGGTGGTGGGGATCTGCATGCCCTCGTCCAGGGTCTCAGGGAACATGGCGGCACGCACACGCTGGGCACGGGTCATGGCGTACTGCCCGTCCATGTCTAGAAAAAGCGATACGGGTGTTATGCATGCAGCAACCTGTGGATATTTGCCACAAACTACTTTCGCGTAGCTCCTAAAGCACAGATACCAACTCGTACCTGCCACGTGCTCCGGTGTAAAGGGCTGACTGAATCCCTGCTCCCACTCATACAGCACCTGGTTGTCCAGCTCCTCGTCCTCCGGGTTCCCCTTGCCGGAGAGTGAGGGTGCCGTGGTGGTGGCTCCAGAGTGGATACCTGAGTCCAGGTAGGACTGCTGCTGCCAGTGGCTCACTGCAGCCTTCCGGTCCTGCTCCATCGCCATGTCCAGCTCCATCAGATCAGCTATACACCCCCACCCACAGGAAAGAAGGGATATTAATCAGAGAGGAAGAGTCTCTTTGAATCAAAATGAAGGTGGAGGAAAAAGAAAAAGAAAAAAAAGACAAAGCATTTGCAACCATAAAAAAAAGCCTCACAAAAAAAAAAAATTTACCAGTAAAATGACTAGAACCCACCGGCAACTCAGCCATTAATCTTGAGTCAACTAAGACACACAAAAAGCAGAGATGTTGCCACCACCACCACTACCTCACTACAGGAATATATAAAAGAAATTTGACTATTTGCCTTAAGTTCTGGTGATTACAAGTTCTTGTCTTTTTTTTTTTTTTTTTTTACATGTAAACAGTCACTGGTTAGCATTCAGAATGCTAACCTAACCAGCATTACTTCTTTTTTACAGTTCAATCGCTATTTATGCAATAAAGAGCTTGAGTCTGGAAGTTACATCCGGACTCCTGTGTATTAAAGTGGCAAAAGTCTATTTTTTTTTCCTATTTCTTACTTGTACAAATAACCTTCAAAAATAAGTAGAACATAATATGTGGCTGAGAAATTCCATTTGGAAAATTGATTTCTGGTCTGGAATGCACGCTTGTGTTTGGATGAGCTTCCTGTTAGTCATTTTACAGACATTCTACTCTATATAACACTGTAGATCCTGGGGGCTAGAGCTTTAGGAACATGAGTGGGAAAAGGGGGATGGGCTCAAGGAGTTAAAAAAAATAAATAAATCATTGTCAAAGCCACCCAACTGTTAGGAGGACTAGTCTTTCAAAATAAAATAAAAAAATAAATCTTACCTAATGCACCTTTAATTTGAATGGCTGACTCTTATAATCGTGTATACACGCACACCGTGAACAAAAACAATACCACATGCATTACATATACAGTAAACTACATGTTTAAACAGGTCCTGCTCAAGTTTCAGTCGCTGTGTGTGGCATCGTTAGGTGTGTTTGTGTTTGCGTAGTGGGGGAGGGCGCCATGTTTTCCGGTCGCTCATTACCGTGCGAACCCGTTCATTTAATTCCGGGCTATAATTAGAATTTCTGAGACTGCGGAAAACGTGTACTCACACTGGGTAGCCATCGTGATGCCGAGCCGTCAGTCCGAACTACTTCCAAATCTGTGGGGAAAACAAAGAAACGCAGTCGTGAGCATAAAGAAGGCACAAAGTGTAACTTGGCAAAGTTGTGGAAGAGGACATGCGATACGGGCTCTTACAAACAGCCTGAAACCTGATCGTCTGTATTCAGCACTCCATTCCTTTCAGACAACAGCTGTCTGTGTGTGAGAGTGGGGGCTCGAGTCATACAGCCTCAAGCTCTCTGTGTGTGTGTGTGTGTGTGTGTGTGTGTGTGTTCTCAGGGAAACTCCCAGCATTCAAGCAGCTGTGTGTGTGTGTGTGTGTCTCACTCACCTCACACCACACACACACACACACACACACAGTGAGTCATCATGGCACTGGCAATAAAAACATTCCTGAGGGTTAGTCAGCGTCATTCATCAGCGCTCGATGAGAGTATCGAGATGTGCTGAACAACGTGATGAAGATCAACAAGCTAATTGAAAATAAACAGCGTTGGGATAGACAGACGCTCATTTCTACCAGAAGCGTTTAAATGGTTTATGGCACTGTGTCCCGATCAGGCCTGTCTGTAACACCGGACTGAAAACGACTACACAGCACCATCAATTGCAAGCCCACAGCCTAATGACATGCGTTTGCTGGTTTCTTTATTTAAGACACAGAAACCGAAATGATTTGTTTGTAAACGTAAAAGTAATCCGGTGGCCACCTTTGGACCATTTCAGCAAAAGACTTGATTCTCTATCTAAAACCCTGAGAAGATAAATTCAAAATGTGGTTCAACGAAACATACATCTACAGGAACTGATGACCAGTGGATATGTCTACACACAAGAACTAGCCAGGCTACACTGTGCCTCTTCTATAGATTACAAATAACTGAAATAACTCTAGACATTCTGGAAAACTCAGTATCTGATCAGATCCCATACTTTCTCAAGCACTCTGACATACGGCGACTGTTTTAGTAATGCCACTGACAGCTATAGTCGGGTAGCTTGATCCCTTTGTGTGCGTTTAAAAAAAACAACAACACACAACCAGGTTAGTCGCACTGGGATGTAAAACTTTAGAGCTGGCCAAGATGGCAGCAATCCATCTAGTTCTCAAACAAGACGACAGAAGGAAGTAGGAGTGCGACAGATGGGATAAATATTTAAAAAAAAAAAAAATTTTAAAATGTGTGCGTCTTTGAAACCCAATGAACAACACACTGAAGAGAGATAAGATAAGCTGAAGAGGGTGTATTGGTAGTCAAGATTGACCTGTGATCATGAGATTTGTAGCAATAAGAAAATTTATTTTTTTAAAAATGTATACCAAGGAGAAAAAAAAAAGTTTAGGCCAAACACGCTAAACCATAGTTGTAACGGCACACCTTTTCCATCACATTTTTTTAAAATTTCTTTTTAAACACAGCTGTTCCAGGAAAGCATTTCACGCTGAATTTGCCTTTTTTTCCCCCTTAATATGCTGACTAAACCAGAGAACTTGTATAAACACGTTAGACGGAGCTTCAAACCAACACTAAAAATCTAGTAAACAGCCGCAAACCTGCCTTAGCGTTTTCGCAGAATGAGAGAGGATGTGGACTAATCCAGGACAACGGAAACCACTTTTAGGTACGGCTTCCTGAGCTGCGACTCGTTGGGCTGGAGAGTAAACGCCTCACGAGTGCTCGGCAGCTCGGGTTGAACGATTAGTGCTTTTCATTAAATAAATACGACATTCAGAAAAAAAAGAAAAAGTCCAAAATCTACTTGCACCACTACCTTGAATTCCCCTTGAGCTACCAAGCAAGAGATTAGCGATTAATTAAACGGTGACTAACATGCAAATCCTTTTATCAGCATTGCTTTTTTCTCCCCCTCATGGTACAACCACAACAGCATGAAAACACAACCTGTAACGAATCTGCTTGAAAAACACAGTGTCACTGTATCGCTCAGTACACTGTGTAACATTTAATAACGAATATTACAAGGACAGGTACGAGTGTTTGTTCAGACAAGTCTGGCAAAAACATCATGAAATCTGACTCGTAAGCCTTATCTGGATGGGATTAAATTTACATGGGGTTCTGGGGTAATTTTCTATTTTACAGGTTCCTCTGTGACTTTATTTCCATGTTGTTTTTTTCCTCCGTCCTCCTCTGAGGAAAATTACAGGCTGAATTACCTGTCTACCTGTTTTTTTGACAAACTCAGCAGTCTTGTGATAATTTTAGTCCAGATGTACATGTCTGTGATTTTCTATGCAGCTTTCATCCCATTACAGATGTTTGACTGCTGCTATTTGCTGTATTTATTCTCGTAGAGTGTGTACGAGTGACCCTTCCCCAGACATTAAACACTTTCCAAGCCGGGAAACGAAAAATGGATGCTTCTCGGATACTTTGCGATTATTGTTTTGTGTTTTCAGATTGTCGCTAGAACCTTGGTTTGCCCCCAAACTGAAATAAGAGCCAGCGTCTCTTCTCTACTCCAGTGCCACTTCCACTGCTTGGACGCCACGCTGTGAATGGAGCGTGATCAGATGACTGCGTGACGCAAACATCCAGGTTGGTCGAAAATACAGCCTGCTAGAAACTCGCGTCACCTGTGGTCACTTTATTGCGTCGATACGTCCACGGCACTTAAATTAACTTAATATTAAATTTGCCGTTAAAAGCCCTTCCATTCTGAAAACCCTCAGAACGGTGACTGGATGTTGTACAACACTCCACAGCATAATCTCAGAACTAGCTGACTTCGAAAGTCCCCAAATTAATCTAATCGTGTAACTTCATCAATTACGTTTAAGACACAAACAGAGCTCTCTCTGATTTATTCAGCGACTTGCAGAGAGCCCCCCCCCCCCCCTTTTTTTTTCAGAGAACAAAGCTTTGAAAATTGTGTCGAGTGAAAAGATTAACAAAAAAACAAAAAGATGAGAGTACAGGACGGTGAAAGTTAGAGCAAATCACCTCGCTTTTAAACACATAACCACAACTGAGAGAACGCCACAGCTAATAGCTGAAAACGTTGGCCAAATACCAGCTGTGGTTACGTTTCGTCAAGACACAACAGGCTTCTCGAGAGTCAGTCTGAGATTCGTCTCTGTCGAGTACTCGAGTTATTGAAATGCAAAACGAGCATCGCTAGAACGCAGTTTATTTACCTTTTTCCACCCCATCCGTTTCAACACCCGAATCCATAACAAGAACAGATCTTGGTCTTGAGGAATTAAGGAAAAAATGCTTAAATTTCAGTCTTTATTTGCATTATATACACACGATCAAGCTTTTCGTGCATCGTTAGCCACGTTAACATTTGAGAGGAGCTTAAAATAAAGCAATTCACACCCTCGCTCAGGCTTAAAAAAAAAAAAATTCAAGCAGTTCATCTGAAGCTCTTACTCAGAAAAAGAGCCCCTTTTACACACAGGTAATTACAGGAACCCACATTTATGAAAACATCCTGCAGTCAGCGTCGGACATTCCACTGTGTGTGTGTGTGTGTGTGTGGCTGCCGGGGAGGTACTGTACAGCACTTCAGACGTCTGCCTACACCGAACCAGACAGAAAGCTTCTTAATAGGAGGAGGGAAACTGTAGAGCTGTGAAGTCGTGCCAAAGTTAATAAATCGGGCCTTTTTTTTTTTTTTTTTTTTTTTTTTTTAAGCGGGTGAAGGGGGCTGTTCCTTTTCGAAAAACGCTCCGAGTGCACACAGGAGCAGCTGTGGCTATGAAAACACACTTTGTGAGCAGTTCATTCAACATCGTTCAGATTAGACTGGGGGGGAAAAAATTTCAATGCTTCGCTGAGGAACTGAAAACATTTCCGTGACTGCCCCAGGACTTGCTCAAAGTCAGAGTGGAATGGAGCGATAAAGCCACAACATGACAATCTAACCATCAATCATACCATTTTTAAAAAAATAAAATAAAATACATCACATATCTGCTTTTCAAAGACAATGTACAGCATGGTGAACCTTATAGAAGGTCTCCTATCTTCCCCAAAAACGAGCGAAGCGATTCAAACCACGCACGAAGACGCGCCGCCCTCGGACATATGGAAGTGATTTAGAAAAGCCGCATCTACAAAGCAAACGTAGGACGCCGCATGACCGTCCTTTACGGCTTCATTCAGACTACTTCGCTGTGATGGAAATTCACAGCAAAGGATCGCTTATCACGAACCACACAACAAGACTAAGCTAAACCAAGCTAAACATGTTATTCTCCGTCTACATTTTCCGTGCAGTGGCGTAAGGGAAAGCGGATGCAGTGTTTCTGGGTTTTCCCCCTGAGCAAGACGACGCACAGCTCTCCGTCTGCGAGATCAAAGACGCGCTCTATAGCAGTTTCCTAATCCTGCTCCTTCAGTCCCCTGTTCCTGCACAAACACTCGTGTTTTATCCTTACGAAAAGGTTGTTAAGGAGCTGATGATGAGTCAGGGCTTGTGTTAGAGCAGGGATTACGTTAAGTCTTAGTCTATAGTGCAGGAAAACTGATGAGTTCCTGAAAAACGGCATCGGAGTTAAAGAGCGGCGTGAGCAGTTCTCTTAAATAAAACCTGCTTCTAAAAGTCAGTAACAGCACGCACTCAGGGAACTTAATTTGTATGAATTCCCATGGAAATAAGCAATTTGTTTATATGAAACAAATATTTTTGGCACAAAGTAGCACACGAGTCCCTAAGCCGCTTCCACACATGCTGGGTTTACTCCGTTTGAATCAAACCCTGGTGTGTTTTCTCCTCAGCACACTTGCTTTAGGCAGATCAGAAGACAGCAATATAACGGAGAGCGTTTGAGAGAGACGTCGTCTCGGCCCGCTTCCGAGTGTGATCCGACTGAGCTGAGAAGGTGATTCAACCCTGAATCAAACTGACTCGACTGGAGGAAGTGAACCAAACATGCCGTGTATTTCTGACTGCAGCATTTTTTCCCTGCTGAACTGAGCCAAAAAACAGAGCCGTAGTGCTACACCAGTGTCCTGCGTAAACCAAAACGAGAAAACGAATCAAGGCTGTATGGGTAGGTTTTCATCCCTGCATGCCTCACAACTGGCTTTCTGGTGATCTTTCGTTCACGGCAAATGGCAAAAAAAAAACAAAAAAAAAAAAAAACACTGGGTGGTTCTAGGTACCAGGTGTAAAAAGCGCTGTCAAGTCCTCCATTGAAAAACTCGATTTTATTGCACCTTGCTGACACGTCAGCGAATCATGATTACTCAATTTCCTCATTAACCCAAAGATCGAAAGTTTCTCATTACCGGTTTAAACGATCAACATTGTCAGAGCTGTAGAACTGCGTAGTTGTGATTTTGGAGGCCGCGGAGACAAACTTTACCTTATAAGACTATCGGTCAGTTCACCGAGGGCATAACTGCGGGTTCAACAACATTGTGGTGCAGGGTTTTTTGGGTTTCCTTGGAAGGCAATAAGTCAGCATCAATAAAGAAACAAAGGATATTATCAAATAGTACAACACTCATTTAATCTTTTGTTCAACTGAGTTCACTAGTTACATAATGGTTAGTTACTCATTAATTACTAACTAACAACTATTAAGATATTAACAATATCAATCAGAAATGCATCAATCTTTACCCATGTTTATAAGTATAATTTCAAAATATGCTTAATGTTCTAGGTTTCAGGTGTATTTGATAAATTTTGTGAGTTGTGTTCATGCTAAGGTTTGATGTAGCCCTCCATTTTGTGCCTTTTTTTTTTTTTTTTTTTTAAGATAAATAAAGTGGTTAGCAAACTTGTTAAACTGAAAACCCCCCAAATACTTATTTTATACACTTTAATGTATTGTAATATATTAAAAATTAGTGCAGTTACACGCACCTTAATACCACAAATTAGTCACATTCCCAAAAAAAAAAAAAAAAAACTATCAAAATAAACTAGCATGCTAGTCAAATGTAACCTTATTACAGAACACTGCTAGCAATCGCAATCACTTCACACCTATTTTCCAAGAAGTCCCGCCTCATCGCCCAGGATTGGCTCACAACCACAAAAACTGTGCTCTCTCATTGGCTAGTGAGTGTATCTAATTAGCAAACTGTTCGCGTGTACTCACTGTTAACCAATCCGGTACCGCTTGTCACAATACGGGTAGGGAAAAAAAACAATTATACGTAGCTATCCAAACAGTGGTTCTCTCGTGCACACACACACCTGAAATGTGCGTGTAGTTGTAGAGTTTTGGTGTAAAGAATGTGAAAATGTAAAATACAAAAACCTGTTCTGAGTGAGAAATGGAATTATTTCGAGGAGAACGTTGGCTAATTAGCCAAGTACTCAGAAATCTCAGTTACGACGTAGTTACCATGTAAAATGACAAAGTTAATCATTAGTAATAAATTAATAATAAGCCCTAAAATCCACCCCGTCTTTTAAACATGGACACACTGAGTTAGTTAGTTAGTTAGTAAAAGTCAAACTGCTTCGATGGTAAACAGAAGAAACGCCTAAACTTCTATTAACTCGCACACATTATAAACGTACCTGATACAAAAAAAAAAACGGATAACCCGTTTTTTCCCCTTTTCTTTCTTCTTTAAGCGACGTGAGAGCAACGTTCTCAGTATCCAAAACTGGAATGAAATCAGCAAGACCGCCCGGTAAAAATATATATGTTTTCTTTTTTTCCGTGCCTCCTCTCCGCTGCGGCTCGCTGCTATGTTAGCTGGAAACTGGAGCCTCAAAATGGCGTCCCGTCTCTGTCGCCCCTGCCCGAGTCGCACTGCGCATGCGCACTGCTCTCACGCACAGCGCACACCTCAGAGGAAGTTCTTATTACGGTGAATGCGGTTTAATGTATCCTACCGCGTAGTTAAAAAAAAATAATAATAAACCGCTACCTGAGGTGTGTGGGTTTCTGCCACGCGTGGAATACTTATCAGACTGCCTTCACGAACAAAGGAGAATAGAAATAGCGATAAATATGTTGTTGTTATTGCTGAAAATGTAGACTTTTTTGCCACATTTCGTTCGAAGAAAACTATGTGGTATGCGCGGATGGATATGGTGTATGTAGTTAGGACGAGGTCCATTCATTAGCCTGGAATGTGCCTGATTTGAGCAGGGTTTTGGGAGATCAACTTCCAAACACAAAGTAGCTTTTATATTAGGACTACACATTATACATTGCATTAGATTAAAAATATATATATACTCAAGTTGTTTTTAACACTTTTTGTCGAGTTAACTTATATAGTTTTAGTAAAAATGGCACACACATTGCTTATAAATTATATATGGCCTACTGATTTCTCCTCACCCGGTAGCCTATAGAGGGGAAAAATAATTCTGAACATGAATATTTTAACTAAAAGAGCACTACAAGTGTATAACCATTTCACTTTTACTTAAAATTTACACTCACTGAGCATTTTATTTCATTCATGCAATTATGTAATCAGCCAATCGTGTGGCAGCAGTGCAATAAATATAAAATCATGCAGATACAAGAGTGTAGCTTTGGGTAGTGTTCACATTAACCATCAGAACTGGGGGAAAAAATGTTATCTCTGTGATTTTGACCATGGCATGATTGTTGGTGTCAGACAGGCTGGTTTTCAGAAATTGCTGATCTCCTGGGATTTTTTACACACAACAGTCTCTAGAGTTTACTCAGAACGGTGCAATAAAGAAAAAACATCCAGCGTGCAGCAGTTCTGTAGACGGAAACGCCTTGTTGATAAGCAAGGTCAACGAAGAATGGCCAGACTGGTTCGAGCTGACAGAAAGGCTACAGGAATTCAGATAACCGCTCTGTACAACTGTGGTGAGCAGAAAAGCATCTCAGAATGCACAACACGTCAAACCTTGAGGAAGAGGAGCTACAACAGCAGAACCACGTCACGTTCCACTTCTGTCAGGCAAGAACAGAAAGCTGAGGCTGCAGTGGCTCCACAGGCTCACCAAAACTGGACAGTTGAAGACTGGAAAGACGTAGCCTGGTCTGATGAATCTTGAATTATGCTGAGGCACACAGATGGTAGGGTCAGAATGTCACGCCAACAGCTTGACTCCATGGATCCAACCTGCCTTATGTCAACAGTCCAGGCTGGTGGAGGTAGTGTAATGGTGTGGGGAAAGTTTTCTTGGCACACTGTGGGCCCGTTAATACCAATCAATCATAATCGCTTGAATGCCACAGCCTATTTGAGTATTGTTGCTGACCATGTGCATCTCTTCATGGCCACAATTTACTCATCTTCTAATGGCTACTTCCAGCATGAGAATGAACCAAACTGGTTTCATGAATATGACATTTGAATGATTCCTACCCATGTTCATGAAGCTTCACTCACACAGTCTTGGGTGACCCGTATAGTGCCTATAAAATGACTGACAGGACATGCACCAAACAAACAAAAGCATTCCAGACAGGAGTTTTTCCAAATGAGTTTTCTCGGCAACTTAATAAGCTTTTGCTAAAGCCACGGTTTAACCCATTGCTTTTTATCGTATTCTACATATATTCCAGGTTATTTGTACAAGTTATAAATTAAAAAAAAGACTATTCCATATTTAATGCTGAAACATTTTTTACTCCATACTTTGGAAATATTAGGTTGTTTCCAGTGTCCCTTGTAAAATACTATAAATAAATACTACCAATAAACATTTTATATTTTACAGCAGAGAAAGATTCTGGCATCTAGAAAACACATTTTAGCACCATTTTGAAAAATAAACCAAGACCTAAAGCAAAATCAACTTAGAATGTAATGAACGAAGCTTTAAACAGTGCAGAGCTTCCGGGTCCAGTTGTATCTCGAGAATGTCCGCTCTCTCATCAACACGGCGTGTCGGAGATCTATGCGGAAGTGAAGATATTTTGGGAATAAAGACTTAATTTTATTTTTTTTCGCACACAAAGCATTCGTATCGCTTTTATAAAATTGGGATTAAACCACTGGAGTCACATGGATTACTTTTACGATACCTTTATGAATTTTTGGACCTTGAAAGTTTTGGTTACATGGACTGTCAATGGAGAGACAGAAATCTCCCTGGTTTCATTAAAAATATCTTCATTTGTGTTCCGAAGATGAACGAAAGTCTTATGGGTTTGAAACGACATGAGGGCGAGTAATTGATGACAGAATTTTCATTTTTGGGTGAAATATCCCTTTAATGAAATTATTCACCATTCTATTATAGGTGGTTATTTTTTTTCACTTTACTTCAGTTACAATGCCATTCACCAAAACAGTTTCTAGTCAGCTGTAGGCAAAGAGGAACGTCGCATTTCCTGCACTTCCATGGAGTGTTATACTTTTTAGAACGCTGCAATCGGCAGAGGACGCAGGTCCTGCGACCTTGCGAAGCCACCTGACGGACGTCTCTAGACAGTTTGGCCACGGGCACCGGTACGTGATCGCAGCTGGCCCGTTTTGAAGGGATTTTCTGTGACATGCCGCACAGCTGTGCAGTCAGCTCTTCCACGAACGCTTTGTGTGTCAAGGCATCACGCAGTTGTTGCGACGCAAGCTCTTTGTGTAAGATGTATGCGTTTGTAGCCGCAATGTCCAAGAAGTGCAAAAACAGCTTCCGGTACCATTTCATGGTCTTGTGCTGGGTTGTGTAGTACTGGATCAGTTGGTCAGACAAGTCCACACCTCCCATGTGTTCGTTGTACTTGAGGACAGGAGTAGGGCATGAAAATGTCTGCGTGTCCCAGGTCCCTTTCGGGGTCTTCACCTTCCGTTGTATCGTCTCGCCATTGAAGGCCGCATGGATCGTGGAGCAAACGGAGACTTCTTGAGCGTCCATCCACTTCACAAACACCAGAGGACCATCCCTGATCCACCTGAAGTCTCCCCTGCGTGACGTTCTATCGAGAGCGTTCAACGTAGTGCTCAGGCCGTCCTTACAGTCCTTCTTCTTGTCCCTGTATGTCCCGCAAGCGCCAAATTTCCGAGCGTGCAGGTCCCTGAATAGCTTTGGGCTCGTGTAGAAATTGTCCATGTACACATGGTACCCGGAACCCAAGAAGGAATGATCCATGAATGACATCACAGTGTCGTATGAAATCCCTTGTCCTGTGTAAGAGCTGCCCTTTCCCGTGTACACAGCAAAATCCACTGTGTATCCGTTGCTCGAGTCGGCCATTACAAATAACTTGAAGCCCCATTTGGTGGGCTTTCTCTTCATGTACTGCGTCATGCCCGTCTTTGCCTTAGTCGCTACCATTCGTTCGTCCACCGCAAGGTTTCTCTGTGGATGATAAAAGGTTTTGCAGGCCTCCCGAATCTTGTCCATGAGCGGTTTCACCCGGAACAGTCGGTCATACTGAGGTGTCCCTCGCCTAATATCGTTTTCTTGGTCCTCATCCGGATCGCTCATGTGCACATTCCAGGAAATGGTCCTATATCTGTCTCTCGTCATCACCATCCCTGGGAAGGCGATGGAAAAAATGTTGTTTTGCCGCCAGTAATCTTGGATGTGGTCCAGCTTGATCAGGCCCATGTAAAAAATGAGTCCGATGTACTTGTACAACTCGTCTACTGTCAAAGCAGTCCATTTGTACTTGCCCCCTTGTTCGATGTTCTTGGCAGCCTGTTTATTGGTGTTCTGACACAATGTTGCCACAACATCTGGAGAGAAGAAGAGTTTGAACAACTCCAGAGGCGTGTGTGTGTCTGCCGGATTCAGTTGCACCCCAGGAGGTCGCGCAGGCCGGAACCGAATCGGTGGTGGAGCCACGTCAGTGTCTTCGGGTGTCTTCCATGCCGGGACAGATTTTGACTGAGCAGACTCGTGTGGCTTCTTCGCCGGTGGTATGTGCCACTCATCATCATCACTTCTGCAGACAGAATAAATTTACCTTTGTGAGGAAAATATTGTTCACGACTTGTTCCACCCAAGATGTACTTATAAAAACTATAACAATAGTCTTTGCTTTGACTACTGTACAAGAGTAACACAAGTATTAAAACAAAATTTACTTGATGTAGCCTGGTGTGGCTGAGGCTCACCATAAATACACAATACGGCTAATAAAATCGCTCTAGCACTAGGTTTGTTACCATGTCACCTTTTCATTGTGTAAGACTGGGCAGTTACCTCAATGTTTTTCAAATGTCTGTGTTCATTTTTTTCCTGATCAAGTTTTTTTTGTGTGTGTGTTTGATGTAATTATGTTACTTCTGCCACTCCTGGAATGTATAAATGGGATTTATTTAGTAATATTTAACCTCATAAACCTCTGGGATATCAGCTCATGTGCCTCATTCACAACACGACTCCATTTCGTATGTCCTGGATTCTTCTCTGAAGTGTCCTCATTAAGTTACTTACTCATCGGCAGAATCATCCTCATCCAGATCCATCATTTCTTCATCGTTGTCCTCGTCCTCCAGACCCGATAGGTTGTTTCCACCATCATCGTTGTCACTGTCCTGAAGGACATCAAGTGGCTCCGGCGAGACTGAGCTGGAAGCCATGTTCTGAAATTAAATGCTTACATCAAAAAATAGAACAATGCTTCAATGCAGTATTTCTTCCTTTTTGGGCACTCTTACACTGGACTTTTTCTCCTTTTGAACAAAACAATAACACTGCTTTGCATGCACTAGGGCTGGGCAGGTTCACCTACTTCCTACAAGTTGTTTAAGGTGAACTGAGGCAATCAGCGTATATGAATAGACAGGAATGTGTTAATGGACAGAAGAATGGGCAATTTAAAGTATTTTAGCTTAATGGCAGCCAAGTAAAGTACACGAATTACACTATCAATAGAGAGCTATCAGATTATTCATTTTGTGCCCTATTTTGCGCTGACATGAACTTCTACACTTCTACTGTTAAATGTAAAGATTTCTAAAGCATTTATCAACATTATACCAACATTATTATCAACATATTATATTATGTTGATAAATATATACATAATTATCAACATAATATAATAAAGATGAAACAAACAGAAGAGCTTACACATTTCAAGCTGCAGCTATATATAATAAATTATATTTAATTGTTCTTTGAGAAAAAAAAAGAAACGGTATTTTAGTGTCCATCCAGAAAGTGACTTAAAAATAGAATTAAATATTTAAATATTTAAAAATGCAGCAACCAGACACCACTTCCTCATAGGACGTGACATTGTGACATTTATTTATGTTTCTTTGGAAGCTGCTAAAGTTTATAGCCAGGGTTTCTTAATTTTCTCACAATAAAAAGAGCACATTTCAGATAAACCCAAAGCACAATTATTTATACTAACAATCACCTCACCATGACAACATGGTGTTTGACATATCAAACATTCCTTTGCAGTTTAACATCAGGGACAAATTTAGTTTGAATCTGATAACTCCACTAGGTAGGAGGAATATTTAAACTTTTGGTACTTCTCAAAATGCAAAATATCCAAAATGGCTGACTTCCTGTTGGCCGGAGGCTCTGTCTTAAGCCGAGCCATATGCTTACCATAAAGGTGTTACATTTCTTAACATTCTCACAATTAAAAAGAGCAAATTTCAAAACAGAGTAAATTACTTTTTGATCAATTTTAGTCCTTTATTTGTCAATGTAATTATTCTGGTTAGTGAAGCTGCAGGTTGTAGCCGTTTCAGCAGCAACGCCGATCACGATTGAAACTTCGAACCCCGCTAACTGACAGGACTTTGCGTACAAGTTGGCTTACCTGTTTGAAAAATTAAAGATTTTATCCTGATTAAAATGTCAGTGCTTTGCCCAGCGCATTTCCTTCCTAGTCATTTCAAACCAACTTCTTAATAAACAGCACCGTGTAAACCTGTTATGCCGATCTTGTTCTTCCAAAGCTAGAGAAAGTGCAAGACAAACAGCATTTAGAAACACGTACGATATAGACGACCTATGGATAGTTTTTGGCCGTAATCATTATTTGCATGTGGATTTGCCTACGAGGTTGTATAAACTCTGAGCCGCTCTTACTGCTGCTTTAGTTTCATTTTTGACACTCGCAATTCCAATGACATCATTCAAACAAGAGACTGTGAAAAGATTTTCAAGGACATACACTTTATCAACAGATTCCACTACAAAAAAAAAAAGAAAAGAAAAGAAAACTGCACTGACCAGAGCGTCTTCTGTGCCGATTAGGGTCGTTATGGTTTCACAGTTGGTCACAGTGTGAGATCGGACAGCTGACTTCTCCAAAACACCGCCTGCATGTTGCGAACTTTGTCATAAATAATGGTACGATGGACTACCCGTTTGTCCAGCTCAGCCTGTGCTTTGGAAGCTGGCATCATTGTACCAAGAGGTGTTAAAGGATGTGTAAAGACTGTTGCACCACAGAATGTGCGTAATGTTTTTTCTTTCATTTTTACCACCAGCTTCTGTGTTTTAAAATGGCTGAATAATACCGTGAAATTGTGATATTTTTCGACTAGGATATCATACCGTGAAAACTTCAAAGCGGCTCGCACACCGTGCACACTGTAACCATAACAATGCCACCACCATGCCCTAGTCATTAATATTATTAATAATATCATTATAATTATTATTACTATTGCACTAAAAGCACAGAATTAAACAAACTAATCACAAAACAGTGACTATAGAGACTCCATATTTAATATGTTGTTGTTGTTGTTCTTTTTTCAGCTGCTCCCCGTTAGGGGTCACCATAGTGATCATTGGTCCACATATTTGATTTGGCACAGTTTTTACGCTGGATGCCCTTCCTGACGCAGCCCTCCCCGATTTTATCCGGGCTTGAGACCGGCACTTGGAAGTGCACTGTCATGTGAGACCCTAGCTTCTGCAGTTAGTTCCCTGGCCAGGAATCGAACCTGGGCCATGGTGGTGAGAGCACCGAGGCCTAACCACTAGTCCTCCAGGGACCCAGACTCCATGTTTAATACACCAGGCAAAATAAAGTAGCTTCTTCTTCTTCTTCTAGTACGATTTTATGGTGGTTTACACACCAACTGGACTAGTGTGAAGCATCAGTAGGAAGTGAAATAAAAATAACCCCAAAAAACTATTATACAGAATACATAGTTATATTCTATTATCTAATTCTGTTACTTTGAGATAATAATTCATTGCTCTTTGTTTTGTTTTGTTTTTTGGACTGTCCAAAGGCACAATTAAGTAGATTTGGTAAAGTGAAGTCAACTAAACCTATAGCTCTCAATTTCTGCAATAGCTCATCTCTTTCCCTAGTAAATGCTACACAATGTAATAATATATACTCAACAGTCTCTGCTTGACCACAAGATGTACATAATCCTGCTTGATGTTTCCTTATTATGAGCAATGAATGATTTAAACCAGAGTGTCCTATTTGGAGTTGAGTGATATCTTCTAAGATTCTTTCATACTACTGAAACTTATTCTCCCTTTACCAACTTCTTCTTGGATGCTCTTTCATACTACTGAAACGTATTCTCCCTTTACCAACTTCTTCTTGGATGCTCTTCATTTCCCTGTCCCACATTTCTTGCCATTTTATATTCATGAGTTCTTTGATTTGTCCTTTTACCTCTGCTTTGCTTAGTGGAATTTGAATTTCAACGTCCATATGTTTCATTGCCTGTTTGGCCAGATTATCCACTATTTCGTTGCCTTGAACTCCCACATGTGCTGGTACCCACAGAAATGACAGGACTTTCCCCATATTCTGGACTCTAAGGCAGACTCATAAGGATTTCATATATTAAAGCTCGTCTTGATGTAGACTGTCCACTTAATAAGCTAGTTAAAGCTGATCATGAATCTGAGCAAATAACTACCCTCATTGGCTGAACATCCTCTACCTGTTGAGGCGCTAACAAGATAACTGATATATGGTTAGTTTTTGAACTTACCGCTGCAGCTGTGTGACCCAATGTAGGATCCTTAGAACCATCTGGTAAGATATGGATCATTGAGGAGTGTATGCCTGATCTAAATACTGTTGAACAACAACCTACTTAGGTACAGATGTTTCATTCTTAACTTTATATGGTAGATGAAGAACAACTTGAGGCATGGAGAATAAGGATGGAGGTATATTTGCTAAGACAACAGTTGGACTCACTGTAATTTCTGTAATACCCAGAGTCTGAGAATGCTTATTTGCTGTCCAAGCAAAACTCCTGATATTATTATTCCCATACTCCCAGCACTCCCTCAGTGCCTTCTTAACTGGGTGTGTCTCAGAATGTCCTTTCAGATTAACTCAATAATTCAGTCAGCTTTAACCTGCGAATACACAAGGGCATTTTTCCCATCTCCACTTGCAATGCTGATACCGGAGAGGATCTAAAAGCCCCACAATATATTCTTAACGATTGCGCCTGTACTGCTTCAACTTTCCTAATCAACGATAGTGATGCAGACCCATAACTCACACACCCATAATCCAAAAATGACTTGATCAGTGCACTATAAATTCATCTTAAAGATCTTCGACTAGCACCCCATTCCATTCCTGCTAAACACCTTCATACATTATTGCTTTTTTTTTTTACACTTTTCTCTGTACACAATCTCTGTACACGTGTCCTAAAAGTCAGCCGGGAATCCATTCATACCATCATACCAGTTTTAATCTGTTCAAGCACCTGACCATAGAGTTTCACTTTTATTTCTGGAATATGGTTTCTTTTTGTAAAACACACCAGTTGAGTCTTAGCCACTGACAGCCGGAAACTCCATCTGTTGGCCCATTTCTCCACTTCATTACCTGCCGTTTGTCGACCTGCCGACTCGAGTCACATGTGATATATTCCGACCCTTCTTCCATATCGCTCCATCATCAGCATAAAGAGATCTGCCTATATCTATTTTATATTAAACAATATTGGACTGCACACACTTCCTTGTGGGGTACCATTGTCTATTTTAGAGATTTTGGAATATGATGACCCAACCCTCACCTGAACTGTTCTATCCAGCAAAAATTCCTTTACACAATTAAATAATTAATCCCAAAGGCTAAAGTTAACTTAATTTACAGGACAAAAAGAAAAAAAAAAAAAACACACTAAAATCTCACTAATCCTTTAAACACACATTCTGCTGGAAAAAAAAAAACCTCATCTAATCACTCAGCTGATATAAAAAACAAAAACACAAAGGTGTGAAGGAAACATTTCCAATATCACAAACCGATTTGATTTGTGCTCTGCCAAAGAAAGAAAGAAAGAAAGAATCAAAAGCAGTCGAATGTAGACTTTTATGGAAAGAAAGAATGAAAGAAAGCAAAGCAGTTTTCTGTGATCTACAATGGAAAGAAAGAAAAGTGTTGAATGTACTCTTCCTTAGAAAGAAAGAAAGAAAGAAAGAAAGAAAGAAAGAAAGAAAGAAAGTTGTTTATTGTAATCTACACTGCCTGGCCAAAAAAAAGGTCACTGTTTGGGTTTAAATAAGCAAATACTTAAGAGCCTATGATTGAATCATTACTGCAGTGATTAATATGTTTCAGCTGGCAACAATTCTTTTAACCTTAACTGATGCAGTGTGTAGCTTCTCATTTCTTAAACAACCATGGCAGATTACGTATCCCATGGTCGTGGAAAAGATGTTACTGAAGGGGAAAATTGTTGGCCTGCATCAAGCAAAGAAATCAACTAAGGAGATTGCTGAAATCACTGGAACTGGGTTATGAAATGTCCAGTGCATTATTAAAGCCTGGAAGGATAGTGGTGAACCGTCAACTTTACAGCAGAAATGTAGTCGGAAAAAAATCTTGAATGATCGTGATCGGAGATCTTTAAAACGCTTGGTTGATGTCACATCATAAAAAAATCGACAGGAGAACTCACGGCTATGTTTAATAGTGAAAGTAAGAGCATGTCCACACGCACAATGTGATGAGAACTTACAGCATTTGGACTAAACAGCTGTGTGTCCACAAGAAAGCCATTTGTTAGTGAGACTAATCGGAAAAAATGACTTCAATTTGCTAGGGAGCATAAAGACTGGACTGTGGAGCAATGGAAAAAGGTCATGTGGTCTGATAAAATCAGATTTACCCTATTCCAAAGCAATGGGCGTATCAGGGTAAGAAGGGAAAAGCATGAAGTGATGCACCCATCATGCATAGTGCCTACTGTACAAGCCTCTGGAGGCAGTGTTATGATCTGGGGTTGCATCAGCTGGTCAGGTCTAGGCTCAGCCTCATTGTGTGGCAATAAAATGAAGTCAGCTGAGCACCTGAATGTACTGAATGACCAGGTTATCCCGTCCATGGATTTTTTCCTTGTCTGACGGCACAGGCATATTCCAGGATGAAAATGCCAAGATTCATCAGGCTTAACTTGTGAAAGAGTCGTTCAGAGAGCATGAGGAATCATTTTCACACGTGAATTGGCCACCACAGAGTCCTGACCTCAACCCCATTGAAAGTCTTTGGGATGTGCTGGAGAAGACTTTACGGAGTGGTTAGACTCTCCTGTCCTCAATGCAAGATCTCAGCCAAAAATGAATGCAACTCTGGATGGAAATAAATGTTGTGAAGTTGCATAAGGTTGTTGAAACAATGCCAGGACGAATGCGTGCCGTAATCAAAGCTAAATTCAGTGCAACAAAATATTAGATTGTGCGACTTTTTTTTTTTTTTTGGCCAGGCAGTGTATAATGGAATGGAAAAAAAGCAGTCTAATGTACTCTTCAAAAGAAAGAAAGAACAAAAAAATTGAAAGCAGTCGAACATACTCTTCGAAAGAAAGAAAGAAAAGCAGTCAGATGTACTCTTTCATGGGTAATGGGTATGGCGTCATGGCGGCGCGCATGTCTCGGTGTTGTGTTTTGTTTTGTTTTGTTTTGTTTGTTACGTGGTGTGCCTGTATGTTGATCAGCAACTCTACATACAACCGAGATGTTTTGTTAAATATCGGAGCGTCATGCTCCGAGTTGGACTTTTATCAAGAATTATCTTTTTGACAATGAACAATTTCCGGAGGAGATCATTCGTCCAGCGGGGTCTCCGTGGATCATCATACCGTCCGGAAAACGCAGAAGGCGGCGCAGGGAACGCAGGCAAAAGCGGGGCTGTCGGGCGGGCCATCGAACAAGGCTAAAGAGAGCGCCCCTTAAGCCAACGCTGCCTAGCATCTTCCTCACAAATGTCAGGTCACTAAACAACAAAACGGAAGGAACTGATCATATCGGCGAAGAAAACAGTAAAACATTGCTCCCTAATAATAATTATATCAGAGACGTGGGTCCACTCGGGGGTCCCGGATGATGCTATCGCGCTAGCAGGCCGCACAGAGCACCGAGCCGACAGGAGCGAGTTCTCCGGTAAGAGCAAAGGCGGGGGGCTGATTATCTACTCTAATAACGAGTGGTGTACAAATGCTACCGTTATGGACAGACATTGTTCGCCGCATTTAGAGTATATAACACTTAGTGCTGAGAGCTTAGGAGCTCCACAAGGCTGCGTGCTGAGTCCTTTACTCTACTCACTTCATACCCACGACTGCATTCCAACCCACAGCTCAAACTCAATCATTAAATTCACGGACGATACAACTGTCATGGGGCTAATATCAAACAGTGACGAATCTGCTTACAGGAAGGAGGTGGATGTACTCTCAGAATGGTGCATCATCAACAATTTGGCACTCAACACCTAAACACCAAAACAAAGGAGCTCAGAAACAAAAGGGAGAACTAGTCCCCCCTGTACATTGGAGGAGAAATGGAGGAGAAATGGTGGAGAGGGTGACTACCTTTAAATTTCTCGGCACTCACATTACTCCTGACCTCACGTGGACTGTAAACACAACATCCCTGGTGAAGAAAGCACAGCAACGGCTGTACGTTTTTGAGGATGCTGAGGAAAACTAACCTGACCCCGGCAGCTGCTTGTGTCCTTCTACCACTGCTCGGTTGAAAGCATACGTTCCCATGGAATTCTGGTGTGGTTTGCTGGATGCACGGTGGCTGACAAAAAAGCTCTGCAGAGAGTCATCGACTCGGCACAGAAAATCACCGGTGCACAGCTGCCATCTCTTGAGGACATCTACAGTACCAGATGCATACGACGGGCCAGAAATATAATAAAGGACGCTTCGCACCCCGGTAATCACCTTTTCACTCTGCCACCCTCTGGAAGACGCTATCGGTCCCTTAAGACACACACTTCCAGATTCTCGAACAGTTTTTATCCACGTGCCATCAAAGAACTGAACTTGATTAACTAATATTTCTCAGCACATAAGACTTCTACCTCAATATTTATTAATTTATTAACGTTTAATTTCTGCCTTAATCTCTGTACATTTCTGCTTACTGCACTTTGTTCATATTTGTTGGCATTGTTTGCTGTACATGCCTAGTTTTGCACTATTTGCTGTACATATTCCTTACTTATTGTTATTATGTTCTTATACTGTTACACTTATTATTATTTATTATTCATATATCCTGATATACATTCATAGAGTATACAACAACACTATGTATACTGTATTCTGCACTGTTGTTCTTGTTTAATTTGCTCCAGTGTACACTACAATATTTTGCACTAACCATTGTATATATCACCTTTTGGAATACCTCTCTTCTTGTCTAGTTTATTTTTTTATTTGTATTTGTCTATTATGCCAAAACCTTGTGAGTCTTTTGTTGTTCAAAACAATGACAATAAAAATCTATTCGATTCTATTCTATTGCACTGTTTTGATATGTGTGTGCACGTGTTCACTTTTTGTACTGGGAGCCAAAAAAAATTTCGTTGTACATCTGTACAATGACAATAAAGGCATTCTAATTCTAATTCATGGAAAGAAAGAAAGAAAAGCAGTCGAATGTATTCTTTCACTGAAAGATAGAAAACAGATAGGCAGATAGGATAGGCAGATAAACGTGCCCAGGGTTGCCGGGCGAGGCCTGAGATCCAGGATGAAGCGGAGAGCGAGAGTGAATGAGTGAGTAATGTTGAACTATTGGTAATGAAATATTTTTAATTCAACATGTCATTAATCTCCTGATATTCGTTACTAACAAGACACATTTATTCACCAGCAACGTTGTCCTCCATGTTTGTTTTCCTCGCATGCCCTAAACTTGCGACCTGATTGGTCTGGAGCTGAAAAAGTGCTTGACTTCATTCGGCACTTTTCGGAAGTTTTGACGCTTTGCTGTGACCAAAAACAACGCAGCACTTGTTGATTAGGATGACATGTAAAACGTTTGCTTTGGAGTGATAGCAGCCTTATTGTTTAAAGAAACCTGGGAAAGTTACTTCTTATGTTTTTTATTTTTTCGTCTTATTTTTTTAAGGTCTAAATTTTTTAAGGCTTATTTGTGTGCTTTTTTTTGTGGGGGTGTTTTGTTCTGTACTGACTAAAAAAATGAAATACCAGAAATAACTCCACTCCTGTACGTCGTTGTAAAACACCTCGTAAGACGGCTTTGAAATTCAATAACTGAAGGATCAAGGACGTGTCTTTTCATCCCACAGAAAGAAGTGATGAGTTCATCTTTTCTTCTCCCTGAATTCACAGGATTACACATTGGCTTTTTTTCTGCATTTGTTTAATTCAATCTATTAGAAATGTATGAGGTAAAAGAAATGGCAAGAATTAGGGTCAATTTAAATGTCCTCATTTAGAGATTCTTGTCATAAATCGATATGTATTCTCATGACTCCTTTTCTGTGTGTGTGTGTGTGTGTGTGTTAACCTCATTCATTCAGTATTCAGACCAATAAATTCAGCAGTGTGTAGAGTGTATGAGTCACACAAGCAAGCCTTTGTTTGGCCGCCAAAGCACAAGTCCTTGGCTACAGAGGCAAGAAAGACCTAAAATATGTCTGAAATTGCATTAAAATGATTATGAACAGTTCTGTGTGAACACAATGTTCATTAAGCAAAAGTTAAACAATACATTGATTCATATGTAGAATAAATATTTATTCATATCTATTTATGGTAGATGCGTTTATCCAAAGTGATTTTTTTTTTTTTTTCCTCAATGGTGGTTGAACTCACAACATTCTAGTGACCAGAATCTTAACCTCGTCATCCGCTGAGGATGAAGAAAGATCCAAATGGTTAGTAAATAAAGCTACAACCACCAGCACTGTCGACAGTGTTGAATAATTTTCTATAACAGCAGATCTGACAGTAGTTCTGGCTGAAATTCATAATCACAGGTTTATATTAATGCGTTCATTCTGATACGCATGAGGCGGGGAATATATACGCTGGATGCGACGCCAGTCCATCACACACACACGTTCACACACTCTTCCACACCTAGGAGCAATTTATCTCAGTCGAACATGTTGTATGTTTTTGGGAGGTTCGGAGGAAACCAGAGAACCCGACAGAAACCTGCATGCACATGCCCAGAAACTCATGGTCTAATGGTCTAATCTAACCATAATAATAAACTTTTTATTAGCATTATTTAACAATGAAAATGTAACCTATTTCGGTATATTGACGTGGTGACGCTTTCTGTAAGGCCACATTTATTTAACATTTACAGAAGGAGTCTCCAGTGTCGGTGCTTTGTAACAGTCAGCGAGTTTTCCGCCATGGATAGAGGTGCTTTCTTTGGTGGTTTCTCAGTAAAACGACAAGATGCGATGTTAGAATTGTAGCCTCACAAAACTGAAGAAGCAAATGTAGGGAACAAAACAAAAATGTTGGATAAAAAGCAAAAAAAATTGCA
This sequence comes from Pangasianodon gigas, assembly GCA_022758105.1. NCBI lineage: Eukaryota > Metazoa > Chordata > Actinopteri > Siluriformes > Pangasiidae > Pangasianodon > Pangasianodon gigas. Next base: position 22,590,952 of record CM040466.1, read on the forward strand.
CATTTCGTTTTTGGCTTAGCTATCACGCTGAGGATTTGTGTAGTTGACAGATTTCCAAAATATTGCCTGGAACCCATGATGATGATACTTGAATAAATGTCAAAATCACAAAATTTGAGTTACTTGAGTCCATACATTCCTGTCACCATCATTCATGTAACCTCAGGCATTTAGAAAATCTCCAGTTGTATTCCTTTCCTAAAAATCGCTTTACTTAAGCAACACGTTTCCTGTCACCTCAGGATGAGTCAGAGAGAGAAAGCAACATTCATTCTGACTGACAGAACGATCCCCACCCTCATCCATTCTTCCTTTTATACCTCCGTATTGTTCTTTAAGCTTCAATCCCTAGCTTACACAGTCGGATGAGTAATTGACATATCAGCGTAAAATCTGTAAAATCGTCCCTCTGGAATCAGTTCTTACGATTCATTTGTGGTTAGAGCAGTTAATAAGTTAATTGCATGCAATGATAAAGAAGTAGTCATCATGTTAATATTATGCTTGACATAATGCTCGATAATTATTTCATCAGCATCTTATTATAGTTATTATACCACAGCGCTGAGTGTAGTCTTGATTCTGATTGGCTGATGAAATTTACAGGTTTTATCAACGCTCCATATAATCTAAGCGTATTTACTACTCACCTAATATCACCAATATAATATTATAATAATATAATAATAAAAAAGAAAAATGAATAAACATGTTCTGTATGGGAATAACGATTTATTTATTCTGTTTATTAATGAAGCGTAAGGCTTTTTCTGGCACTGGATTGAATATGGGTGCCAAAATTTTTGCACTGCTTCCTCCTGTGACACACGCACACACATATATTCACATTTTAATGGGCTCAAGAGAAGTAATTAACATTGTTAGCAATATTGCGAAAGTGTGTGTGGGTGTGTGTGATGTGTTTTGCGTGCAGCTATTCCCTCATTAGAGAAACAGGACGTGGTCTTGACAGATGCTTGGCAGTGTAATATTAATGCATCCAAGTGAAAACAGCTTTGATTGTTGCTGAAGCTCAGCTATATCAAAGCGCCTTTATAATTCAGTAATGCAGAACTTGTGTCACTTCATATTTCAGAAGATGAATAATCAGAATGGATGGCCAGTGCTACAAGTTCTTCACTAGTGAAAAAAGAGATCAGATTGATCCAGGCTCTTAACACACAACTGTTCAGCTCTGTGCTTGGATTAGCTTTATAAGTTTGGATATGATTGGATTTATTGCAGAGATAACGGTTGAAAGGAAAGACCTCCTGACAACGAAACACAAAGAAATCTGGAGCATCTAGTGGGAACCCAGACTCTGTATACTATGTATAATACACTCCGTATTTCGATCATGCTGAACGGTGTTGAAGGAACACTGGACATTTGTTAGGTTCATATTTTACATAGTAAAACTCCTGGGATGAGCATAATCACAGCAGCAGTTCCTAAAGAGTGCAAGAATCCATTGTATCCTGGTGAGAATCCGTAATGATTATGTCCAAGTCGCACAGGAAAGCCAATTATTATATGTATAAATCGCAGAGGTGGACGTGTCTTCCTGATGTACATACTGAAAATTGCACGTGTACTACATACACCTCATTTTAATCCAAACTCATTGTTTCTTCAAGTACTTGTTGGAGAGCTTGTGATCATTGTCGACACGGGACTATCACACCAATATGTGTTTGCTGAACATTCCATTCCAAATCCATGGGGATTGATATTGTGTTGGTTCCATCTTTGGTGCTATAACAGACTCCACTCTTCTGGGAAGACTTTTCACTCGAGTTCAGAGCCTGGCTGTGGGGCTCTGTGCTCATTCAGTCATGAGAACGTTAGTGAGGTCAGGCACTGATGTTGGACGAGAAGGCCTAGCGTGCAATCTGCGTTCTGGTTCATGCCAAATTCAGGGCTGTGTGCAGCCCACTCGAGTTCTTCCAATCCAACCTTGGTAAACCATGTCATTGTGGACCTTGCTTTGTGCACAGGAGCACATTTAGGAACATTTTTAGGCTCAACCCCTTAGTTCCAGTGAAGGGAAATCTTAATGCTACAGCATACAAAGACATTCTATACAATTGTGTGCCTCCAATTTTGTGGCAACAGTTTGGCGAAGGCCCACATATGGGTGTGATGGTTAAGTGTCCACATACTTTAGGCCATATACTGTATTGTATGTAGGATTTACTTGTTATTCAAGTTACCTAAAACCCCTGGAGGTGTCACTTCTTTGACACAACACAACATTATTCTTGGCTAATACCTGGTTTCAGTTTGGTTTTGGCAGGAGACAACAGAAAAAAAAACGAGCACTTCGAGTGTCTTCATACTGAAGAGATGGACAACACTTCTCTTCCCCACAGAATATAACTATCATTACCAATTCAAATGGTATATCAAGTACCTTACCTGGATATATATTTACCTTGAAGGTAAAATCTTTCCAGATTCAAGCACACATGACTTAGTCGGATTAAATAAATCCCAGAAATATTCTACTAAAAATGACATTACTCCACCTCTCCACGTAAAACTATTCCAGTCCTAATAGGGCTTTAGTCATAAGCAAAACTTAGGACGTGTATATACTAAATCACTGGTGTTCAGATGAGATGAGATGAGATAAGATATTGTGACTTCACACGCCATTGTTATTTCTCTTTTCCTCCATCCACTTGCCAAGTCTTTCAAGAGATACCAAAAAGATGTTAAATCTGGCTTATCTGAAACTGACCCTTGACAAAACACAACTATGCTACTTACTGGCTAAAAACTCCATCTAGGCTTAGAATCTTGGTATGGTTTTAAATTACAGGCTGAACTTCTCTGATCACATCAACCACCAGACATTTATTTCTTCTCCATATCTACTTCAGTACTTTATGCAAAACAGCAGAAATCTCTAATGTTTCCTTAAGGAATAAATAACTCAACACACTCACCATCTGTGATCACAGACCTGTAATGAATCAGAGTACATAATTAAAACTGGTAGCAAATGAGAAAGATATACGTTTTATTAATATTCATTCGATTAAGACTTACTGAAGGAGAAATACAAGTCTGAGCTCTCCTACCTATCAGCTTATGGAAGTGTACACACACACATGGGCTACAGTACAGTTAATACAGTACATAAGGAAGCAGATTTGAATACACACACATTTCCCCACTGCTATGTGAGATAGCTATGGCACCTGAAGGCTTTTTCCAGAAATATGACGTTAATCCCGAGCCCGCACATGGAATACTGAGCATGCTGTAGAAGGAAACGCTGGCCTTATCACGCACTGCTTAATGTGAATACGGATTCAAATCAGCAGGGGGTACAGCTGCACCCGTCATTAGCATGCACACAGACGCACACACACACACACACACACACACACACACAGAAATTTTGTCAAAGTAACCAGCACTTCAGAAAGCAGCATTTACCCTCCTCAACATGCACATTTCCTCTTTCACACACACATATTGGTACAATTAGCAATGCTATTTTTTTTTCCACTAAAACTCATTAAGCATCACTGGTTATGGCTTGTATTATAGCTAAACTATATAGGTTATAGTGAAGTAACTACAAGATATAGCCAATGATATATTTAAGCTCAGCAAATATATCTTATGGCTGAATAACCACTGGTTATAGCTAGCTCAGTAATTACACAGTATGGCTGAGGAACTACATGTCACAGCTCTGTAACTAAATGTTTTGCCTCAAAAACATAAGGTTATGGTTCAGCAGCTACACGTTGTAGCTTGATAAGTACATGTTATGGCTCAATCACTGTGGGTTATAGGTTAGCAACCATAGGTTATGACTCATTATTGCGTCCAGATTGACTAGCTCTAGAGCAAAGAGTGTCAGTATTGGGTATTTGGGAGCAGGTGGGTATTTTCTCTAGAGACCAACCTGAGACCAGCGCTCCTTTAGAGCTAAAGTCAAGTCCAAAGTCTACATCTCTAGAGTCAAAGTTGAGGCCACAGTCCTAGCTCTAGAGTCAAAGTTGAGTCCATAGTCCCAGGTCTAGAGACAAAATTGAGTCCTGAGCTCCCAGCTCTGCAGGCAAAGTTGAGATCAAAGTCCCATGCACTAGGGTCCAAAGCCTCCAGCTCTAGAGTTAAAATCAAGTCCAGAGACACAACTCAAGAGACCAAGTCGAGTCTAGAATCTCCAGCACAAGAGTCCAAGTTGAGTCCAGAGTCCCCAGCTCAACAGTTTACGGTGACTCCAGAATTCCCAGTTCAAGAGCCCAAGTTGACTCCAGAGTCGCCAGCTCAAGAGTCCAAGTCGAGTCCAGAGTGGCCAACTCTAAAATCAAAGTTGAGTCTAGAGTCCCCAGCTCAATAATTAAAATCAAGTCTAATGTCCCCAGTGTAAGAGTCTAAGTCAAATCCAGCATTCCCAGCTCAGCAGTCCAAGTCAACTCCAGAGTCCCAAGCTCAAGACTCCAAGTCAACTCCAGAGTCGCCAGCTCTAGAATTAAAGTCAAGTCCAGCATCCCCAGCTCAACATCTAAGTCAAGTTTAAGCTCAGTAGTCCAAGTTTACTTTAAACTAAAAGGAAATTTAAATAAAGCTCAAATACAGACTACATATGTTACAAGAAGCTGTACCTCTTTTATCCAATTATACCAAATTGCAATACACTTGTCCAAGATACCTGCCACCAAAACATTACAGCGCTCCGCTACACTGACATCACTGACATGTTTTGGCTAGTCGACTCTATTTACGGTAAGCGGATCATTGTCGGCTTTTGATATTTCACTGAATCGTTTAGTTAAAGTAGAGTATGTTGTAGAAAAAAACTGGTCAGCATCACAGAGGTTTTGTCTCTTAGTCTCACCTGTAAATGTTGATATTATAAACAGTGAATCATCTCAGTGAGTAACCCCAAACACACACACACAGTCTCGTGACTAAGGCTGAAGTGAAACTGACCCACATAGACATCCTGCCAATAAAGACAAAAGATAAACACACCCACAGACATCAAATACACACCGTCACAAGGTTGAGCGAGTGAGAGGACCAAATGGCAATGCCAGAGTAACACAGGCTTCCTGCAATTCTCTCTAAACCTCCACTTCTGATTGAAAAGGGGAAAACACACACACACACATATGCTGATTTGCCATTTACGAAATGGAAGTATTTAAAAAAATCTTGATTTTTTTTCAAGCTCTTTTGTGTATGTTGCTACGTGGGTTTACGCCCTCACATTTGTTTGCTCTCTGATTACTGAGATACACACATTACCTCCACCACTTTATCTCCAGTAGGCCTCACTAGACATTACACTCTTCTTAAACACTGTCTGGTTTATATCGCCATCTAGTGGCTTCGTTAGACTTAATTTTGGGGCGAAACAGGGGCATGATGATGATGAGTTTTAACAAATTCAGCAGTATTTCAGCAGGAACTGAATATTAAATACTGTTGTCACATCAGTTGAGGCTTTCAAATCTGAAAGCCTCAACCAATGATGGTGGATCAGCTTCAGACAGTTTTTCCCCTTAAGCTATGTGCATCATATGACAGAGTTCCTTGTTCACTGACCTGTGATTTGCCTTGCATACGGCACTACTGTCAGAGTTGCATAAAAAAAAAAGCTTCTGGCCAATCAGAAGTGAGAATTCAACAGCGACGTGAACATAATGGGGTGTGCTGTTATAGGAAAATAGTCAACAACAGTGTCGCGATGTGACACGATCACATTTTGCTCCTTATCCTTAGTTTGCCAATACTAACATGTTTTTGTATTTAATAATTTAATACACATTGTATAAAACTTAATGTTATCCAGGTGTTGACACTGGAGACTCCTTCCGTAAATGATATACATACAAGTCCCTGTGAATGAGTTGTTACTATAGAAATGATAACAGCAGTACAAGCGCATTAATATAAAGCTGTGATTTGAATTACAGCTGGAACTCTCTGCATAGCTGCTGTTATAGAAAATTAATCATCACCTTCTGACCAATCAGATTATAGAATTCAAAAAAATTAGCTATTATAAATATTTATGTTGGACTTATCTAGGTGTCATATAGCTCTTTAAGTGTTACCAGAAAGGATTTAACACCACATATTTTTTTTGTTTACCTTTTCCCTGTTGTGAAGATTTTTTTTCTAATAAATAACTGATTATACCACATCACTGAGCCCATATTGAGTCCTAGCTGTCGACCATTCAGAATACATAAAACACAAAGACTCAAGAAGAAAAGAATGCCATTCACATATGTACACTCGTCATAATTTATAGACACACACTTCTTCCGAAGGTTTTATCCAATACTTTTATTGTGAAGGGAAAAATACAGCTGTTGCCATAACAGAAATGATCCTAAAACATAAAATATAACAGCTTCCATGCTGCTTTACGCTGTTTCAGTGGAGTTGGCGCGTTCTGGGGGAGCTCAGAAGGAGTGGAGTCGACTAGTAACAGATCTGATTTATTAATATTAATCTTTAGCATGGTTAAAGAAAACAACAAATGAATCCTATATGAGTGGCTTCACAAAGCTCCAACCCCTGTATCGCATGTGGAACCCAAGGTTAGCCTGGAAACGTTTCATTGCGGAGGTGTGGGGCCTATTTTCTGCTAGCTGATTGGTACATTCCTCCTTGCATTGCACATCAGACGTCTAAAAGAGTTGAATGTAAATAAAGTCAGACTGTTTTGTCAGTTTGCTTCAGATGTTTAGCTTCAGAGCATTGTTTACGTCTCCTTTTACGGTTCCCTCTCACCTAGCAGCCCGTGTGCGGTTACATGTATGAAATGGTTTAGCAGCATGATGGCAAGTCAGTCGAACAGGGAGTAGCAGGCCTGCCTGAGCCGCTTCGGAAACGGAAAATCGTAAAATGTAGTTCGTCTTCCAACTGTCCGCTTTGTCTTTCGACTGTACAGTCGTTTTTCAGATACGTTTTTCAGATAAATAGACGAGGAGGGTTTGATCACTCTATAGCTGTAAGGTCCTGGATGTGATCTGCGAAGAAGAACTCTCCTCTAACTGATCACTAAGTTATTTACACAGTGCCTTTGTGACAACGGAATAAAACTAAAGAAAGAAAAGGAAGAGGTGAAGACAGAGAGAGAGAAGAGAAGCTGTAATTTTAGTCAAGGAAAATGCTGTATAGACTACAACTATACACATCGATATTAAGCATTTAAATTTTGCTTGGCACCCCTTTCTTTGTTATTTTTGGCAAGGTCTAAAAGGGGCAAGTGCTTTCTGAGTGGCTCGTTCATCAATTTCATTTCGGAGCTTGAAGGTGTTTTCTTGAAATTTACGTAGTGCTGCTTGGAAAAGCGACTCTTTGGCGTGCGGGTTTGGCTCGATGGCGGGGCGTCGGAGGGGAGCTGCGTTCGCTCTCCGATTCCGAGGGCTCCGTTTCGGCCTGTGGCGAGCCCGTGTCCCCGACCAGCTCTCGCAGGAATTTAAACTTGGACAGGAAGAGCTGCCACACCACGTACCAACCTGCAAACCAGCAACAGATCAGTCCAACATTGAGTCGGTCCACTTTAAGAGTTCATTAATCTGTCAATGAGGCAATAAACATGCACGATGTACACGGTGATAAAGAAATATGAAACGGTTAGATCTTATCAATATTATCATCCTGAAATATGCTAGTGTTTGTTGGTGGAAAGTTCAGAAATGTGTACTGTCATTCCTGGCTACAAAATGTTTGAGAACCCTTATTCTATGGCCCTTAATGTCCTCTTTGGAGAGAAAACAGGAAGTTGTAAGCAGACATGGTTGACGTTTTGCCGGTTGTGACCTCTTGAATTTTTTCACTTCTTAATGTGAAGTTGTGTTTTAAACTTAATCACTTAATATAATAAGTGTACAAGTGTAACCTCTGTTTAGGTGTGAAATCTGCACAAAGCTACAAAATGTTCTTTTGCACTGATGGGGAAAAAAAACCAGGGTGATGAAATGGATGAGTCATAATGTGAGTCAACCACTGTGTCGTCTTGTTTCTGCACTGAAAATATTCTAATTTCACAGAGATAAGGTCTTCCATGGAGACAGAAGTGTACTGTAGTGTACTCTGGGAGTGACCTGCCTGGAAAAAACTTCAGCCATGTAACACTTTCACTGCAAACTTGTTAACTCCAGTGTTAGCTTGAAAATATAATGAGGGCATGGTGAAGAGGTGTATGTGACATCTGTCATTTTCTGTTCATCAGAGATGTTTTCTTTTTAATCAGGGTTAATGTTATATCATCACTGTTTGCATATTTTATTTTACACTCTAATTTCTCTAATTTACTCTTTTTATTTTTTATATCAATGGTTAGTTTATATATATACTATTTAGCATTTTTATTTTTGCATTCACGTACATGTACATGTATTTTTGTGTTTGAAATTATACAAGGAGATCCAATCATTTGAATCACTATTAATATTTTACCATATGTTTTGTTTGATTTTGTGATGATAAAGGAACATCGGTGGAACCTAAATATCTTTTTGGCAAAAAATATTATATATATATATATATATATATATTTCTTTGCCATCTTCAATTTGTTCAAACTTTTGCACTCAATTATATATTAAATAGATAGCTAAAATTAATCTAATAAAGAGAATAAATGTAAAAAATGATTTTGATAGCTTATTCTTGGGTTGTTATTTTAAAAATTTACTAAATACAAAAAAAAACCAAAAGCTCTAATTGAAAAATATTTCTTTTCAGTCAAATTCAAAGTAAAGGCAAATATTCAAGTTGAATGAATTTTGCTTGCCGTGTTTGTCCGAATCAAATCCAAAGCTGTGGCGTTGACTCTTAATATTCAATGTCTGGAATCAGGGAATCGACTCTTTTAGTTCATATTAAAAATGCTGGGAGTCGATCCCAAAAAGACTCGATTCTCTGATTCCAAAGCTTTTGGGGTGACTCTTAGTTGTAAATGGACAGAATCAGGGAATCAACTCGTTTTGTGCATATTAAAGGTGCTGGGACTTGGCCCCAAAAAGAATCAATTCCCTGATTCCAAAGCTTTAGGGTTGACTTGACTCTCTGCTAACATTAAGAGTGCTGGGATTCATTCCAAAAAGAGTCGATTCCCTAATTCCAAAGCTTTGACTCTTAGGTGCCTCTTAATGTCTGGAATCAGGGAATCGACTCTTTTTGGGACTCCCAATACCTTTCAAGTGATGTGAAAGCAGGAGCGACTCGATACACAAGATATATTTAAAATATATATTGTAAATGTTAATGAAATTAAACGATATAGCATTTATCAACACTACTGAGTTGAGATTAACTAATGAGTTAATTCATTTCAAACAGCTTCACTAGTTGTAGTGTGAAATACCATAGACCAAGTAATTAATAATGAAATTTACTGCCAACTTTTTTTATTGAATATTATTGTTATTGTTAATTACTTGTTGCAGCCCCAATAAATGTATAAATTACTAGGGCTGGAGCATAAAGCTGTATGTATTTTACCACTTCAGGCTTAAAGATTAGCTGTTATGGTTTTAGTGCCTTTTCCAAAGTGGTTCTTTGGCAGCTCCAGGATTTGAACTCACATTTTATGTGTGTAAATATGATTATATATATTTATTTATATATATATTTTTAAATTCTGTGCTATCTAACTGATGTGAAAACAGAACTCAGCCATGCTGCTAATAGGGAAGTAAACGGGGCTATTTCTGTGTATGTGTGTGTGTGTGTGTGTGTGTGTGTGTGTGAGAGAGAGAGAGAGAGAGAGAGAGGCTCTGTGACCTTTTAGTGACTCCGAGTGATGTGTGTGCTGCAGTGAACTTTAGTGTGTGTGTGTGTGTGTGGTGTTATGTAATATCAGAGTTACAGTCCTGTAAACACTGAGTAAATGTTCTGCTGTCAATAAATAGATAAATATAAGAAAATATATATATGTATGTGTATATGTATTTTTCTTTAAAAGAGAGAGAAGTGTTTTCTGCGCTCTTGGTAGAAATGATAGAATTTTGTAAAGACTTCACAGTTTGTGGAGCTCGGACCGAATACTACCTCTTTCTACATACAAATAAGTTATAATCTATTATTTTCTATTTGGATTAAACTCTACTCTGGTGAAACTCTATTCTAATCTGATGGGACTGTATTTTATTCTATTTCTATTCTGATAAAAAAAATTCTGTTTTATTTTGATAAAACTATTGTATTCTATTACAATAAAACTCTATTCTATTAAAAGTATTCTAATCTATTTTTATAATTCCATTCTGATAAAACTCTGGTCTGTTCTATTCGGATAAAACACTATTATATTCTATTCTGATGGACTCTATAGACTCCATACTAATCTAATCTGATAATTCTATTCTGAGGGGGAAAAACTTTTAGTTCTATTCTGATAAAACTATTCTATACTAATAGAACTATTCCAGTCTATTCTGATAAAACTCTATTCTATTGTATACTGATAAAACAATTCTATTCAACTCTATTCTGATAAAACTCTAGTCTATTCTATACTGATATCACTATTCTATTCAACTCTATTCTATTCTATACTGATAGAACTATTCTATTCAATTCTATTCTATACTGATAGAACTATTCTATTCAGCTCTATTCTATACTGATAGAACTATTCTATTCAACTCTATTATATACTGATAGAACTATTCTATTCAACTCTATTATATACTGATAAAACTCTAGTCTATTGTATACTGATAGAACTATTCTATTCAGCTCTATTCTATTCTATACTGATAGAACTATTCTATTCAACTCTATTCTGATAGAACTCTATTCTATACTGACCGTACAATTCTATTCAACTCTATTCTATACTGACAGCACTATTCTATTCAGCTCTATTCTATTCTATACTGATAGAACTATTCTATTCAACTCTATTCTATACTGATAGAACTATTCTATTCAACTCTATACTGATAGAACTATTCTATACTGATAGCACTATTCTATTCAACTCTATTCTATTCTGATAGAACTATTCTATTCAGCTCTATTCTATACTGATAGCACTATTCTATTCAGCTCTATTCTATACTGATAGCACTATTCTATTCAACTCTATTCTGATAAAACTCTATTCTATTCTATACTGATAGCACTATTCTATTCAACTCTATTCTATACTGATAGCACTATTCTATTCAACTCTATTATATTCTATTCTGATACGTCTATTCTACTCTATTCTGAGAAAACCTCTGTTCTAAGAAAAGTATTCCTTTCTGACCAAACTATTTGATTCTCTTCTATTCTCTTCTATAACACAATTCAATAATCAACCCTATACTTAATCTATTTGATAATTTGATTCTGACGAAACAATTATATTTTGATCAAACGCTATAGTATTCTACTCCGATAAAACCCTGTTCTGTTCTCTGTCTTTAGGAAGCGTTCCCTCTTCGCATAACGTGTTCTGATATGCAAATGATAATGGGGATCGATTAACATTCAAACTGTTTTTGTGATGTCACGCGGTGACCTTTTGAGCTTTAGCTACTTTCCCCTGAAAAGATTTGTACAGCTCTGGAACTGAGAGTCTTACCGAAGAGCATGAAGAGCAGCACACAGATGAGAGTGGCCACGATGACCAGCACAGTCAAGCCCAGACTCTGCCACATTCTCTCCCTCTCCCTCTCTCTCTGTCTCTCTCTGTCTCTCCTAATGAACAAACAAAAACACCCATTCAGCCAATTCCAACTAAACTACCTACTGACACTCACATTGCACACTTCTGAATTACTGTTTAATGTCTGGACTTTACAGTTGATACTTAAAACTCTGTAATGAAATGTGTACATAATAAACACAGCACTGTCACTCATACAGTTAATGGAAGCAAGCGTTGTTTAGAGTTAGCCTGAACAGCTAATTAGCACAAATAATAAATAAATAAATAAATAAATAAACAAACAAAGAAAACTCCTACAGTCCACTCGTTCCTCACGGGGACACACACGGCTCATGGAGGGCCTGCTGGTCTTCTGTTAGTAAGCGTTCTACATAACTGCGACACGTTTATGAAACAATATTTCCTAGCAAAACTGTACGAGTTACAGGCAACAACAAAATGATCCAGGAAGTAGGTGACCCGGAAGTAGTCATCAGACGCGCGGCTGTGCCTGCTGGGTAATGAAGTTCCCTGGGCTTTAGCAAACGCTCCAAGTTCAGTACTGCGTTTTTGTTATCCTATATCGTATGTATCCAATAAAAAAATCTATCTATCTATCTATCTATCTATCTATCTATCTAAGCCATTCCTTTGTTTGTTTGTTTTTTGTTTTTTTTGTTGTTGTTTTTACTCTGGAATCCACACATAGGCATATTTTTTCCGTAGGCAACCTTTAGCAATAGATTTAATAATGAAAACTATAAATAGAAAAAAAATACTGAAATCTGTGTAATGTAAAAAAAAAAATAAAAAATTGTACAACACAATAATGTAATTAGTATGCTAACTCATTCACTCAGTTTCAGTAAGCGCTTTATCCTACTCAGGATTGCGGTGGCTCCGGAGCCTGTCCCAGGAACACTGGGCGTGAGGAAGGAACACATCCTGGAATGGACGCCAGTAATAAAAATGGCCTTTCTCAGATCCTAACTTCACTTTCGATGACTGTAAATGAGGAACGCTTAGAGTAAAGCCTAAAGATGAATGATGCAGAGACAGCATTTGGAGTGATTAAGATCTCAGCCGTGTATAGTCATCTTCAATAAAATCACCTATTCCGTAATTCTGCAGAATTTCAAATGAGCACACTATTTGTTTAGGAAAAAAAAAATTACATTGGCAATGTATTCACTGAGACCAAAAGAAGAGTAGAAATCTGATTTCTGTATAGCTTCATGGAAAAATTGGTCCTGCCATTGCTTTTTTAAAAAAAAGAACAAAGGTACCTACTTTACACTTCGTATACAAATAAAAAGTTGAAAAATGAAGATGAAATGTAGGTGTAGTGCTAAAAATGTAATGCAGATTTAAAAACACTTGCACTTCACTGTTTATATAGTGATATATGATTTATATAGTGATATATAGTGATACTGTATATCATGTAAGAAATAAACTACAGGTGAAGTGGAGTCACTGTTAAAACCCAGACAGTGATCATTTTCCTAAAACAGCAGATCCCAAAGTGTTTCATTCCTCTTATACCACAGCAAATTTGCCAGAAATTACAATTTTTTATTGATGAATTGATGACGAATGACATGTCATACATTCAACCATTAATATTTATATTTTATGTTTTGGAATGTCCATGAAATAAGTTAGTTCCTCTTATCACTTATGTTATAGCAACTATAAACAGTCATTCTCTGTCATACCAGCCTCTCTTTTTTTCTCTCTGGAGGTTAATAAGACAAAAAAAATGAAGCTTTTCATGTTACCAAGAAACCAGAAAAACTCTTTAAACTTCTTTAAACTCCTCTATCCTGAAGACTTTCCCCTGGTGGAAAACATTTACAAAACGCTGACACCGGAGACTCCTTCCACAAATGTTTAACAAACATCTCTTTACAAGAAAGCATCACCGTCAACAGTCGACAATTATACGTTTTTACTTTGTTAAATAAACACGATTTTAAAATCTGTTTATTATTAGACGAGTGTAATGCGGCCATCATACAAGTCCCTGTGAATGAATGAAATAATATAGAAATGAATTAGATCAAGCACAATAATATAAGCCTGTGATTTGCAACTGCACTACTGTCAGAGCTGCTGTTATAGAAAACGAATCAACACCTTCTGACCGATCTTTGATTTGAGATTTGAGAATTCAGCAGCGCTGTGGTATAAATATTTATTTCCAATGAGGATTACGATAAGTTTGCAGGTTACATCAGAAAATGTAATAGGAAAAAATAATACATCAAATCAAAATATACATAAAAAAGATATAGGCAAGTAAAATTATAATTGTAAAATATAATAAAGTGATTTAAAGTGCAGATATAAAAGGGGGGGGGGGGGGGGTGATCATTTCTCTCTTTTCTCTTTTGCACATAAAACAGAGCAGCACAATTTTTAAAACATCACAGATTTCTACAGTCCAGTTTCAAACGAGTCAGATGTTAAGTTAATGTTTCTGTCATAATGAGAGTGTGTATCCAATCAGGCTGTTACATGAAAAACAAACTGTGTGACATTAACATTAATTGATGCTTTTTAGCGTTAGGACATTTGCTGAAAATTGCTTTGAGAAAGCAAGAGAGAAAGCACTTGTCTCTAATCTTAAATCTCGTCTCCTGAGGTTTTAAAAAAAACAGAAACAAAAGCATGTTAACCCACAGGAGCTGACTCTGCACTGTTCCATTTATAGAACTAGCTGTATAGTTTTATGGCTGAAGGTGGAGTGGTGGTGTTTCCAGTTTCAGCTCAGAGCTGAGTGATGGTGTGTTACAGGTCTGTGGTGCTGAGTGATGGGTTGGTGAAGGTGAAACTGGGACCTTCTGAGCCTTTCTTCTTCCCTCGCTGAGCCAACGCTGCACCCAGGGGTTCAATGTACATAGGGTCGCCATTTTCCTCTTCTTCCTCAATGATCTAGCAAAGAGAAAACACTTCCATGAACAGATATGTCATATATATATATGTATATAAACAACACTATCTATCTATCTGTCTGTCTGTCATAGTTAATCTATCCTTTTATTAATCAATCCATCATAGCTAGCTAGTTATCCATTTTTCCATGAACCCATTCACACATCCATCCATCCATCCATCCATCTATTATGGCTAGCTGGTTATCCTTTTATTCATCCATGCATCCATCCATCTGTCCATCCATCCATCATAGCAAGCTAGTTATCCATTTTCCATCCACCCATCCATCCAGCTGTCCATCCATCCATCCATCCATCAATCCATCCATCATAGATAGCTAATTATCCATTTTTCCATCCACCCATTCACCCATCCATCCATTCAGCACTATCTATACTCCCCTTGCACATTTTATACACATGCGCTTTATTTGTGTTAGTAAAACATTAGTGGGTTTTTTTGTTTGTTTTTTTTACCATCATTGGCATCGTGTCTTTATCAGTCAAATTCACGTCCATGTCCAGAGAATTGAGGCTGTAAACACACAGAGCACATACACACGATCAGAATCACACAACAAAACAGCTTATTGTAATTCATTCCTGATGGAATAAAGCTTAGCTGCCAGAAGGGGAGCAGAGGAAGGGCTCTGTTTGGGGTGAGGCTATAAAATGAGATATAATGAGTGATTCCGAGAGCTTTGGAAGGAATGAATTCACCTCACAGGAATAATGAAAAAAAAAAAAAAAAAAAAAAAACATCAACCAC
>CM040466.1:22606391-22634846 GCA_022758105.1 Pangasianodon gigas
CATCAATGTTCAGGTTGAGGACCGGGTTCGCTCTGCAGAACAAACACCAGAACACAAAAAGCACTCTTAGCACACACTCACATCATTATCATGGGCTAATAATCAAAGAGTGCTAAGCTAACTAAACCTAACCTAGCTAATGTTACTGATAAACAAATATTTAATTGTTATGCTGCTAATTTTTCACAGCTTTGGTGACTGCTAAAGAAATCACACAGAATATGATGATGTACATCATCTTAAGTCTAAGAAATTTAAATCTCACTTGTGCCAAGCTGGTCAGAAGTTAGCTAGATAGCTAGTGGTTAGCTAGCAGGCAGTTGCTAGTGAGCTAGCTGTCATGTTTAATGTTAGGGATGGGTTTAATGGTACATTTTGAAAGGTTTGCCTGCTGTTAAATAAATCACTTGAAATATGAAAACGTAACTGAATACTTGGTTACTGAAATCCCACAGCAGCAAACACGAGCTTGTTTATTAGTAGCATGCTAGTTTATTAACTAGCTTACATAGCTAATATTAGGCTATTTGAGATGACAGGACAACATTGAAGCCAAACTGCATGTTCGTGCATATTTTAATTAATTCTGGCATTTTTTTAAACAAGGCTAAACCTGTAAACATGGTATGTCATTCTTGCCCATTACAATAGATTAAAAACATTATTATAGTATATAAATTAGCATATGAATTATATACTACCATATAAATTATATGCTAGCATATAAATTATTATGGCATTTTTTTTGTAAATCTACCATTGTAGCCTAATGTTAAACGTGAACCTATTTCACATTTACTTATCGTATCACGCAATATATAATGCTGCTAGTTTGAAATATGCGAGTATGAATTGATTATTTAGATGGGAAAAAAGTGTGAACCTGTGTTACCAGATTTTTTTTTTTTTCTCCTGCCTAAAATGTCTAAATTTTAATTATTGCACTCTAAAATAATATCATCATGCTGGTCAATATAATTTTCTTAGTTTAATCCAATCCAGCAAATTCCAGTGAGTAGCTGTTTGTGTGTGTGTGTTTGTGTGTCTGTCTGTCTCACCCCTCTCTGGTATACTTGTTGGTTCCAGGAACAACAGGCCCATCCTTCTGGTACTCAGTAGCCGCCATGGCTGCCGTGTTCATGGCCTTGGCCGCCTTCAGCTTTGTCTTGTACCTAGAAAAGTGAAACGCAAATTAAACGAATTTTAAATGTCAGTTAAACACCACGTGCAGCAATACCAGTATAACTCCAGTGCAGGACATTACTGAGCAATGGATTATATCACAAGGTCTCACTGATGCTATAATAAGAATGATGTAGGGAAAACTATCTCACACACACACACACACACACACACACACACTTAAAAGCAGATAGGCAGCTGCATTCAGGATTTATACATTTTTTAATTTAATTAAGTCTGTAATGCCCTACTGGTTTCAGGCCCTGTTTCCTCTGAATACCAAATATGCTAACAAGAAAAGTTGTAATTTTTAATAAAATTTTTTAATAGTGCAAACCCAAAACCACAAATATATGGTTTTGTCATCTGTTCTTTTGCCATTTGTAATTTGTACTTTGATTGGAAAATGTATGATCAGTCTATCTACTAGTCTTTTTTACTAGGGGAAAAAGGATGATAGGGTAAATAATCCAGCTCGTTTGCGTTCATTACGCCCACAGGTGAATTTAACATGTGCCTTCTCAAACTGCTGATAATGTGGGACAAAAAATATCAGCCCAAATAAAGAAAAATTCTAGAGGGGGAGGGTGTGTCACTCTGTGTAATCACCTGACACAACTGCAACTGTCAATGAATCTACAGTCTGGGATAGAAAGAAGTCTCTGTGTATATTTCTCCACTGGTGGTGCTGTTGTCTTTTGTTCCATTAAAGTCCATCCATTTTCTGAAACCACTTATCCTACACAGAGTTGTGGGGAGCCTGTCCCAGGGGACTTGAGGCACAAGGCAGGGAGGAACACCCTGGACGGGGTACTGACCCATCACAGGGCACAATCACACACACTTACATTCATACAATTTAGAGATGCCAATCAGCCTACAACACATGTCTTTGGACTGGGGAAGGAAACCTCTGAAGCACAGGGAGAGCATGCAAACTCCACCACACACACAGTCAGAGTGGAGACAGGAATCAAACCCCCAACCCTGGAGGTGCGAGACAACAGTGCTAACCACTAAGCCACCATGTCCCCTGCTATTAATTTCTAAACATTTGTTAACAGCACAAAAAAAAAAAAAGATGAATCCTTATATTGAAAGACAGGAAGGGTCATCATTTATACCAGCTGCCCCTGATGCACGACATTCAGTAGACATCATTATCTAGAACAACTTAGATTTATATAATTTATACATCTGATCAGTTGAGGCTTAATGGCCTTGCTCAAGGACCCAGCAGTGGCAGCCAGAACTTATGACCTTCCAGTCAGTGGTCCAACATCTTAACCACTAAGCTACCACTGCACTGATGCAAGGTAAGTTTCCCATGAGTGTGTGATGTCTTACTTTTTCCTAATGCACACCAGTGACGTTGTGGTGACGATCAGGACGATCACGAGCGCTGCCACAAGTCCCACCATAATGAACAACACTGTGTTGTTTTCATTTGTCGTCTGTATGTTTCCCGTCTGCAAAAACCATTAACCAAGAGTAAACAAACCACAAACTAGTTCCTGAATAAGCAACGTTTAAGACACTATTGTACTTTATAATCCACATATAAGATAAAAACGGCACAAATTTTCCTGTTTCTTACAATGCCGGTGAGACCGTACTGCTGCAAGATGACGCCGTACTCTTCATACACGGACTGCGAGTTCAGGATCCTCCCCACATCTTCCGAGTCGAAGGCTGTCCCATTCGGAAACACGAAGTAAGCCTCTAGAAGGGTCATCACTTTCCTGGGAAACAAAAAAACAAAACAAAAAAAAGTTAAGACAATGACAATGATAATGGCATCTTCAATTTGCTTCCTGCAACACTAGTAACATTTTGCTACTATAAATGTAACTTTAAATGGATAAAAAGTATGATGTGTCAGATAAAACTGTGAGTTGATTGATCATTTAATGACAATAAAATTATTTAACACTGAAAAGGAGGAACAATAAGGTCATTCTATAATTAAATTTGAACATTTTACAATTTAAGAAAATTGTTTTTATTTTGTAATTTGATATAAAATATATTGCTACACCTGCAATATCTCAAAAAGGTATTGTGACATTATTTATCACAATATTGACATTATGATCTTCATATTGCCCAGCCTTAGTATCATATATTATGATGAATTCATGTAACTTTTATAAAAATTGGATTGAGATATTGAGATGCATTGTATCATCTCATATCATACCCTAATGATAATACAAGGGTTATGGAATTTTAATACTAATAACAATAAAGTTAATTACACATATAAGTATGACACATGCATCAGTATTGCACATATGAACGTTATCTACGTTTTCGCATGATCTTACCTCTGTGTGGTGTCACTTGCGGCTGACACTTTAACGATATGCACCATTGCTTTTGTGGCTCCTATCAGGGCCCTGAAAAACATTCCACACCAGCAGAATTTTACCTCTTTTGCTTAACACTTGAAGTGATGGATAACGAGCTGAAGCGTGTATGCTCAACAGGCTCTGACTCTGCAATACTCACTTTCTGATGTCCGGCAGGTTTTTGTTGACTTCTTCTACTGTTGAATCAAATCGGAGGCCGACCTTGTAAGACTTGTCCACCGTGATGAGCTGCAAAAATTTTTTTTTTTTAAAAACAGAAAAAACTTGGACATGAGAAATTGCTTGACTGATTGATTTAGTCACTTGTATTCTGTTAGTTCATGTAAATATTTGTTTTTTTAAATTTGCACGCTGCCATCTGTAAAGAGTGTGTAAGCAGTGCACTCTTCTCTGTTTTGATGATGATGTGACTGTGCAGGAGCATCGCGGACATGTTGCTATGTCACGTGAGATTCACTGTGTGAGGAAATCACTCTTAGCTAGCAAGATTTAAGACATCTTTACAGAGACGGACTGTTTTTACCACCGTGTTTGCTAAACAGCAAGACAGCAGACGTCAACGCAAGGTAAGAAAGTAGACTAAATAAAAACATCTCCATGTCGTTCTGGTGAAATAGATTTATGCTTTGTGTTTAAATAGAGAGGTCGAAGTAGATTATTAGCACAAAAACTTGTTTGAAACAATTTTCAAATTTTTCGCTGTTTTCCAGAAATTAGCCGTAGTAAGTATCATGGCACTTACCTCCAGTACCTCAGTCGAACTGAGACTGAGGCTCTTTGCCTCCACAGTCACCAAGTACTTCCCCTGTTTATCAGCTTCCAGTGTATTTTTGGACCTGAGAAACAACGTCATGAACAGATATGTTCATTTAAATATTCAGGATGGAGCCAGGAAAAGCTTTAAAGCAGTTTGTAGTTTATTTTCAGAGCAATTTCAAGGGAAGTGTGAAAAACCGATTCTGGAACGGCAGTGTTAATAAAAATTCTGACAAAGGTGCTCATGATAATAATAATAATAAAGGACTTTCATGATCTCAAAATATAAGGCATGTGTCGGCACTTAAGATATATTAGCAGTAGTTTTTCTGAACGTTACGCCAAATGGGCGTAATTAGAAAAAAGGGTGGCGTGAATAACATTACTGATTATTATGAAGAGTTCAAAAATAAACAAAAATTCTGCTTGTCTTATTGCTCACATGTGCAAGCCTCTAGGACAGGGTTTTTATTGGCTACTTCTTTATCATGCTATAATAAAGACCAGCGGATGGTCTGATGAGGCCTGGCATGAAGCGGAGCTACTGTTACCGCCCCAAAGTTGATTATTTTCAATAACAGCATCCCGAAGTGTTTTATTCCTCTTACCCCACAGCAATTTTCCAATGATTACAATTTTTTATTTATAAAAAGAATGACACATTGGACATTTTTGTTCTGTTACATTTAAGGTTGTGGAATGATTAGAAAACAATTTAGTCTCTGTGCAAGTCGTTACTATAGAAATGTTAATATTTTAGAACGAGCACATTAATAGAAACCTGTGAATTTTCTTTAGTAAGATCTGCTCTTATAGAAAATTCATCAACACCTTCTGACCAATCAGAATCGAGAATTAGATGGCACCGTGGTATAATCTTACCTGATAACTCCTCTATAGTTTCCTTTTTCATCCGGCTGCTCAGTCTCGGCGTAGAAAATTGGGTCTATCTGCGTTGGCACGTCGTTCTGGTTGTTGCTGACAAACTGCACTAATGTGACCTGAAACGTTATCTTCTTATTGTCTCCCGAATCCTTGTCCTCGGCCTTTTGAGAGATAACAACAACATGAAGATCAAAATTCAAATACATACCGTATACGTATATGCACCTAAACATCCTAGTGGTTTATGTTACAAGCCATCACTGAACCTTCCTGGTCATTTCTCTGATCTTTAGACATGTCACAAATCCAAGAGGTCTATTTCTAGTTACTGTTTCTTGCAAGAATGTCAGCAATTTAAGAAACGTTCCATACACGAGACATAAAGTCCATTCTAACAAGATTTGAAATAGGCATAGGAATGTCTAGGTACCTAGATAATTTATTATTTTTTCAAAATAGAATGAAAAATTTATTTTAAATGTAAATTAAAAAGCGTAAAAGTACTCACAGAAACCTGGGCCACACTCTTGCCTTCTTCAATGCTCTCAGAAATCAGGACTACAAGATGGAAGTTTCAGATTAATATATAATGTTCTTTAATACTTTTACATCTCTTTATGAATTTATTAATTGTTGATAGCATTTTTAAAGTATAATGTATAACATGAGAAGGAAGTAGAAATGTAGTATTTATTGGTAATCATTAGCAATAATTATTGTAACCTTCAAATATGTAAAAAAAGATTAAATTATATTGATAAATGGAAAATAATAATTAAAAAAAACACCAAACATTTAAATGGAGAACGGTAGTTACTGAAGGACTTTAAACATTTAGAAAAACTAGAAATACAATGTTACACACATCAGTTTGCACTAATTCTAAAAATAAACTTTGATTTTAAATATTGTTTTAAGATTTACCAAAAAATTCCTGGTCTTGGATGAACACAGGTGCATTGTCATCCATGTCAATAATATCAATCGTGACGAAATCTGAAAGAGATCATAATGTCCGTCAAAAACCAAAATGGACTTGTTTGATTGTACTAATGTGTTGGTAAAGCAAAGGAAAAAGTCTAGTTGCTGAAATTATTATGAAATTACTGCTTAAAATTTAAGATTAAAAATGTCGCACAGCACAATGAATTATAACTTAGATATAAATAGGAGGCGCACTATTCTTTTTTGTTGTTTTTTTAAAGTTTGCACTTAGGCTTTGCCTTTGTTTGCGTAAATATATTGGATTTAATTCAGATTATATTATATCTTGGTGGCCGCAGTGTATTTTTAAACTACCCCAATTTGGCGTTTAAAAACCTGAACCTGGCAACCTTGTTATTAACTGTCCTCTCTGCTGCTCCTCCTTTGCCATGGGGCAGCCCAATTCCTGCCCCAATGGGCCTCTGTTAGCGTGTCCCATTTTTGACCACTAGGTACAATAATAACTCTATGGCGTTAAATGGAGCAGTGAGCGCAAAGATGATTGCATAACGTCTAGAAATGGAATCTAGAAATCATTTTATACCTGTCAAATAATCATTTTTAATCATTGGTCACTTAACATTTGTATATGGTGGCCACTGTACCTTGGATAAAATGATCATGAGTAAATGTTGCCTGCAGTCATTTTGTGTGTATTCCTCTTTCAACTCACCTTCTGTGCTGTTCCTGCCCTTCTCCGTGTAAAGGTCCACCACTCGAACTGTCATTTTCACCTGAGTGTACACCTCGTAATCGATTGTTATACCCTCTGCAGTCATCACAGTCCCGTTGCTTTTAAGAATGAACCATTGCTCCTCACATGGAGTCCATGTGGTGTTATAGCATGAGGTAGAAACAAGCTCGTAGACCAGTGAGTGGTTCCCGTCCGCGTCGCTCCCAACAATTTTCCCTACTACAGTCCCCCCTGGTGTGTTCTCCTCCACCTTGAACGTTGTCACGGTAGATAAAATAGGTGGCGTGTCATTTACATCATCCACCACTATATATACCGTGCACGTAGCAGCATTCCCGCTCAGGTCTGTGGCCTCAACCGTCAGCGTATAGTTCTTGTTTTCACTCTCATAGTCCAGCTCCACATCTGGATCCACCAAGATCTTACCTCGGTAGCCTGTACCATCAGGCTCTGACAGGCACAGGAAGGTGCCCCCGCTGCCACTTTTAATGCTAAATGAGATGCGGTTGTTGAACTCGGTTTGATCGCCATCGGTTGCGGACACATAACCCACAAAGGCGCCTGTGGGAGGAAGAACAAGGTGATTTTTTTTAAATCCCAAAGGTCACAGATTTTTTACAGGTTGTCTTGCATGTTGACTTTAGTGCAACAGTTGCAACAAGACAATCACAACACATAATTAAGCTACACAATTATGCAATATTGCAGTACCGTAGCTAATCACAGCCGTGCCGATCTTCAGCATAACCGCTCGATTGCGAGTGCATTATTGCTTTTATACGATAGTTCAATAAACAAGAAATTAATATCCAGTAACTGACATTTTAGATACAATATGACCAAATGTTCTGTTTATAGATATAGATATAGATCCAGAAGAAGCTACACTCACTCACTTTATAGCCCGTCAGCTAGCTAGATAGCTAGCTCACATTGACTTATACATCTTCCTTTTCGTTTTCATCCGACGAGCTTTCATATTTTAAATCAAACGTTATATTCCTAAAAAATATTGCTGATGATATCGCTGATGATGTCACTAACTCTACTGTAGTAGCCATTTTGAACTAGGAAGTGGAATTTTATGTAGTGAACACAGCCGAGTGGAGTGATACACACAGTCAAACGTCCCAGTGTGGTATACTAAGAATGCTAAATATAAGCACTCTTGGAACGCCACTCATCCAAGCAAATAGGTGGACCGGCACTAACTGTCGTATAAATAGTGCTATACCGTAAGACTATCATCATACCAAGCTACTTTTAACAGTATAAAAATACAGGTAAAATATGTTACACATGCATGTACACATGCAAAATAAACTGTACACATTAACTACAGAGCATTATTAATAATAATTTAACCTGTCTACATACACAAACAAAAATAACTTGCCTCTTTCGCTTTCCTTCACATGAAAGGTGTATTCTGTTTGCAGGAACATAGGTGAGTTGTCATTTTCATCCTGGATCAAAATATAAGACGTGGAATCAAGCATAATACGAGAAAAGCTTGATGATGATTGACCACTAATTAGATTAAAAATAAGAATAATCTTGGTAGAGGACAGCAATACAGCAAATGTAGCGAGATTAAAGCTAACAGTGGAGAAAAATTAGAATTCCTAAAGTCCTTAAGTCAAAAATTTTACTTGACAATGCCAAAATTGTGCTTAGGGTGCCATTTGGGATAAGGCCTATAGGTCACAACAGAGTCCTAAATTCTGTCTCCTAAGAGAAAAAAAATCAATATTTACAAAACTTCATTGTATAAATCTTGGGAATGATACACAGAGGTGGACAAATCAGTGGACTGGACAACGGGACAAGGAGATACGCTTCCGCAGTGTGTTGCGGAACAACAAGCAAGATCAGTAGGCTACAATATACTGGAATATGCAAAGACTGGTATAAATTGACACATCTACTTTGCTTTATAATTTGAAAAAGCACGGTGGTAAGTTTTGCTAATTCGCTAACTATGTTGGCCTGTTTTCTTTGCTAATGCCAGGTTAGACTCACACTGGTTTTAGTAGTTAACATAAATTGGCTAGGCAGCAATTCCAATTCTAGCTAATGGTAAATATTGCAATCTTACCGAAATCGAATGATGTTTTCATGCAAAAAGGCATTTAAATAAGTAACTTTCACATAAAAAAAAAGATCAACTTAATTTCATCAGTTAAAAACATTTGCATTTTACTTTTTAATACTTGAATACATTTAAAAGCAGTAACGTTTTTTTGTTTTTTTTTTACTTTGACTTTGTGGTTGGATATTTCCACTTTTAGTTGAAAACCGAAAAGATTTTGACACAGTCTATCTATACTTTCACTTAAGTATAATTTCTCAGGACACAGTGTACAAATGCAAAATATTACATATTACATTAGCAGACGTTTTTTTTTTTTTTTTTTTTTTAAAATCCTAGCCGATGCTACACACCTTGGCAACCCAACCATTGCACTTGGCAAGCACATTGATGTTTCTTGAATTTATGATTTGTCCACTGTTGTTGCATTCTTATTAATGTTTATTAAAGACAGCTTAGCTACAACTTAGGTACTAATTAAAGGTGTTAATCATCATAGTGCATTGTTAGATGTAAGTATATGTACTCTGAAGGGTCTAAACACTCACATCGACGTTGATGATGAATTTGACCGTACTGGACAGAGGTGGCGTGCCCATGTCTGTAGCTGTCACGTTCAGCGTGATCACTCCTTTCAGCTTGATATCGATGTCTTCGCGGTCCAGAGGGCCTTTGCTCCTTATTTCCCCAGTGTTCTCATTGATAGTGAAGTTGCTACTGTATTCACCAGGCTCAATGCTGTACTTGAGTATGCTGTTGGGAGAGCCTGGCTCATCGTCATCTCGAGCCTAAACAAAGACCCAAACATCATTAAAGTCTTAAAGCTATTTTAAAAAAAAAAAAAATTATGTAATCTCTAACTGCTGCATCTGGGATGTATGTGTGTTTCTTACAGATAAGAATTTCAACACATTTTTCAACACAAACAGAAAACCTGTTTTCTCCAAAGTCACTTATAATGGAAGCCTGAGTCTGATCTATTAAAGATTTGTGTGTCCAAACTTATTAACACTGGGGGAACAAATGTGCAAGCTGATTTACTAGCACGCTCCATCCAGAGTTTTTGATGCCTCAATCAACTTGCAATGTGTAAAATTTTCTATTTAAGAGTGCAAGATACAGGGTGAAGATGTAAATAGATTAATCTTGCACCTGCAGTGTGATTGACCACAGCTTGAAAGTCATTCTGTGAACAGCAATTACCTCCACAAAAGAATATGACTAAAGGGTCGGTATTAAATTTGCGTAAAGCCCATTAACAACCATGGCAAAATAAAACGATTATTCGTTTTTTCAAAATTATGTTTCAGAATCTCAAAATATTGAGAAGGTTTTGTGTAATTATGATTAATTAACACTACCTCTGTAAAGGTGGTACGTGCCACTTGCTTGCTTTCCTTTTCCAATCTCAGCTACATTATTAACAGGACACGCACTTACACTGTACATTTGTATTATGTTATTTTGAGTTCATAGCATGTTTTGATTGCCTCATTGCCTTTAATTCACCGTAATGCTTGAGTTTCAGGTTCATTTTACTCTCCTGGAGGATCACCCTGAAATCCGTGCCTACTACGGCAATCAAGGGCAATCTACACATGGAAAAACTTCATTTTTATACTGTTCCCTCATCCTACAATGCAGGTACATTGCAGGCTCAACTAAGGGTATGTGGTGCTCTTTAACCTTACTGTAGTTCTCCAGTGTTGTAAAACTATTCACTTATATGTGCTATGATCATCCTGACCAGTTTCAAATGCTTTTGGTATTTGTTTGAATGATATTTTCCCACACCTCGACTTTAAACTCCAGCACTTTGTTCTCGGGAAAGAAGCCTTCATATGGATTTCGGAGAAACTGTGGTGTCTGGTCATTAATGTCCTCGATGGTGATCTCCAGCACGGTGGTGCCCACATTCCCCGCTGAGTCTCGGGCCTGCAGCGTCGCAGAGTACGTGTTCCTGCGCTCGCGGTCCAGATCTTCTCCATTTTTCACATAAACTGTCCCATTTTTTGGGAAGACATCAAATGGTCTGCGAAAGGACAGCAAAGAAAAGCAAAGGAAAGAAAATCGTAAGATGTGATGATTCCCACTAGGGAAACAGTAATGTATTACAATGCGCTGCTGTTATAGAAAATGAATCAACTTCTAACCAATCAGGATTGAGAATTCAACATGGAATAATGGATTTTAAAATACTTAGTAACATATGAAAATGACCAAGTTCATAATGCCAAGAACTAACACAAGTGGTTATGTTGTGAAACTTGTTCACTAAATACACGCACATCTGACTGAAAGCAGTAAGTAAGTACAAACAGGGAATATGTAACGCTTATAAGATTACATAACTGTAGCATTACGTTTCCAAATTGTGCACCAAGTGTTACATTTTAAGAGCGACAGATTTACCCATTAGGCCGATACTAATGTGATCAGACACAGTGAAATACAGTGTCTGACACATGTACGGTACATACATGCTCTCCGGGAACAGTTTGTAGGTGAGGAGGCCATCGTCCAGCGCGTCCGCGTCTGTCGCCTGAAGGACACAAAAAATGATTTAAAAAATGGTAAGTGAAGGCAGATCCACAGCCTGTAGACTAAGCTCTAAGTGAGACTAAGCCCATACTGAGACTAAGCCCAAACTGATACTAAACCCTAACTTGTACTAAATCCAAACTGAGACCAAACCCAAACTGAGACTAAGACCAAAGTGATAGCCAAACCAAACTGAGACTAAGTCTAAACTGATACTTAACACAAACGGAGACTAAACCCATACTTCTACTAAGCCCAAACTGAGGCTAAACCTAAACTGGCACTAAGCCCAAACTGAACCTGAGCTCAAACAGGGACTAAACCCAAACTGGTACTAATCCCAAACTTATAGTAATCCAAACTGAGACTAAACCCAAACTGGAACTAAACCCAAACTGAGACTGAGCTCAAACTGGAATCAAACCCAAACTGGTACTAATCCCAAACTTATAGTAATCCAAACTGGGACTAAACCCAAACTGGGACTACACCCAAACTGAGACCAAACCTAAACTGGCACTAAACCCAAACTGAACCTGAGCTCAAACTGGGACTAAACCCAAACTGGTACTAAGCCCAAATTTATAGTAATCCAAACTGAGACTAAACCCAAACTGGCACTAAACCCAAACTGAGACCAAACCTAAACTGGAATGAAACCCAAACTGAGACTGAGCTCAAACTGGAACCAAACCCAAACTGGTACTAATCCCAAACTTATAGTAATCCAAACTGGGACTACACCCAAACTGAGACCAAACCTAAACTGGCACTAAACCCAAACTGAACCTGAGCTCAAACTGGTACTAAGCCCAAACTGAGGCTAAGCCCAAATTTGTAGTACATCCAAACTGAGACTAAATCCAAACTAATACTAAGCAAAAAACTGGCACTAAACCCATACTTAGGCTACACCCCACACGTACCGTAATGGTGTCCAAGATGATGCCATTTTCACAGTGCTCTGGAACAGTTAATTTATAATCATCTTTTTCAAATGTAGGGCTGTTATCATTTTTGTCGTTGATTTTAATGGTGACCGTAGCTGTAGACACAAATTCAGCTTTTCCGGCATCTGTGGCCACCACCTGAATAAACCAAAGAAGCCCTTTGAATTTTAATCAGCAAATACACTTTATTTCATTACACACTAATTGGAATATTATATTTATAAACCAACTAGCTTTTTTTGTTTGTAAACTGACTAGATAGATGGGTAGAAGATAGGATCCCTCAGCTATCTATAACCACCATAATAGCACTTGACAAAGTCTGTTTCATAGTAAAAAAAAAACACCCACTCACTGTTAATTCCTAGCCATCTGGTTATTTTAGAAACGAACACCATCTGAATACAGTGATAACAATTAACAAATGACATATCGTGCTGCTCTAATCCACTGCACTTGTTCACACTCCCACCTGCACGATCATGGTTTGTTTTTTCTCGTAGTCGACAGCGGCTGGGTTTTTGATCAGGATCAGCACAGCTCGGTCCGACATGTCATCTGTGGGTGAGACAGAAAATGCATCCTTATCTGTTCCCTCGAGGCGGAGCAGGAAACGGCTGTTTTCGTTCTGAAAGCAATAAATAATATAAAAAACAGTTAAAAAAAAACATGTATCAAAGTTCTTCGGAACCATTTTTTACTAGAATCAGTGCCATTATGTGTTTGTTATGCAGTAATATATCTGAATTACAAAGAGCATCCGTATAAAAAAGAATGTTAGTGGAACCAAAAAAGTTAAATTAATAGCTGTTCCATTCCATCTCATATTTCCACACACCCCTGCTTAACAGCTGGAACCGTAAGCATGAAGGACCAATACTGTATATTTACATTAATCATCATTTGGATGAGGTTTATTTATATAGGGTACTTTAAAACAAATTACAGTTGTATTGCTTTAATAGTGTGGCTCACTGGAATGTCCTCCAGTCTGTCCTTGTAAGCTTGAAAATGAGCTTCATCTCACCGAGTCTATATCTCTGACCGTCATGTTTAATCCTGTGATGGACAGACCGACGGACGCATGCTCGTCCACTTCGCCAGTGAACTCGTTCGTCTGTGTGCAAACCACCCCGTTGCACTTGTAAAAGAGCGGCTTTTGGTCATTCACATCGTCAATCTGGATATCGAGCGTAGATGTGGTGTTCGCGTGGATGCCATTCACATTCAAGCTAGCTTCAGTGGCCTGGGAAAAACACAGAGTGTAAGGAATTACAACCTAATTTGGAAAACTCTTGGAGTAACACAAACATTGCGGGAATTGTAACTAGTTAGAACAGTGTATTTGTAATTTTATATTAGTGAATTTAGCCAGATTCATTATATGGATAAGATGTGTCTTCTATGATATTATTATTTTTAGTATTATTAGTGTTGTTATTATAGTTATTGTTGTTGATAATGTTATTATTGTTGTTGATTATTATGAATCAAGACACACTTTTAAACATTACAAGCTTATAAATCATAGTGAACACTGACTAAATGGAAAGCACTGCATCAACACCTACAGTTACAAAAGTGTTTATATACAGTAGGTAAGATTGTTACCTTCACAGTGAGCTTCACAGTAACATCAGAGTTCAGTAAGGCCTCTCGGTCAATGTCAGCCATGACAGTAACAACGCCAGTACCCGAGTCTATTTGGAACAGACCGGGCACGCTGGCATCTGTTAAAAAAAAAAAAAAACAGAGTTTAGTTCACAATGTACTCTGCAAACAGATTGCAAGTCTCAATGCTTATTATTATTATTATTACAAAATAATTTTTTTTGCAACCAATAAATATATATAAACAAAAGTAAAATATCTATTCATAATCATAATGATCATAATAATAATAATACTTTTCACTGTGTTGTGGTAGCGCCACATACAGTACAGAACTACACTTCCCATCAGCCCCAGCACATCACATGACCAAGTCACACGCCTCACAGATTACCCACACCTGTTTCATGTTTCACCTAATTAGTGTCACTATTTAAGTTCTGGATTGTGTGTGTCTCATTGTTTAGCTGTTAGTGGTTGCGCTGTTATACGCTACCTACATTGTGGTCATGTTCTTGCCATGCATGGCTAGTTCTTTTTTTTGTTTTATGTTCGTAGTCTTTGTTTTCATGTACTTCACTCTAATATCTGCACTTGCGTTCGCCTCCACAACCGATTCCTGACACGCTGTACCACCATGCCACCCGCCACCCATAAAAACATAAATTGTTTATAAGGAAGCTTCAAAATCAGTTATTTTTAAACTAAAGTAAAAATTTTCACCCTCGATGGAGTAATGGATGATGTCATTGATCCCTGTGTCTGGATCTCTGGCCAGAACCTTAAACACGGATGTCCCCTGGAAAAGGAAATATCACATTCATATTTATATAGTTAGTAAACAAAGTTCTATGGCCAGTATAGAAAAAACATTACTGATAATACACATGGACAAAATGTTCAGACAAGAGCATAGGCATTCATGGAAAAAAAACAATGCAGAGTAGCTAATTTACAGTGAAATAAAATCTAAACTGTTTTTTATTTTTTAGACCCTTAACAATAAAAGTAAAGCTATCAAGCTTAGAAAGAAGAGTGGGGAAAAAAAGGCGGTGGTACATACAACAGGTGAATGCTCCATCACACGAGCAGTGTTTGGGAGATTTAAGAACTGAGGATCGAGGTCTGGTATATCAACTATTGTGATGAAGGCAGTGGCGCTGGAGGACTGAATGACGTTGGTTTCACTGAAAAGTGGTCCACCGCCGTCCTGAAATGATAAACAAATTAATACTTAAGGAGCTGGATTAACATGACGTTTATATGCTAACTTTATAGTGAGATTTTATATGCTACTAAACTAGCTAGTCAGTGTCTATTATATCAGTGCTGGATTTGGCGCCAAACTCCAGTTCCCAGAACGCCATGTGGCCTACAAACATGGCCACCATTTACTACAATTCCCATCACTCACCCTCACTCGCACACACTCAGTCACCTGACTTCTAATGATGCACACCTGTTCCCAATCACCCCCACACCTATATAAACAGACTATGGCCATTTAGCCAGTTGCAGAGACTGACTTATCTTAAGACTGAGGCCAAGCCTTTATTTTATCTAACTGGCTTTGTTTGTGAATTGTGCCAATGATTAGGCAAAAGTTTCTAGAAGAATAAATGATGTCTTGTCAAAGTTTGTGCATGGGAAAAGAAAAGACACAAATATTATTTTTACAAACTCTCGGTTGAGACCAAGATCATATTTAGCAAGACTAAAGACCAAGACAAGTCAAAACTACAAATGTCAATAAAAAATAATAACTGAGAGATTAAAAAACAGTACTGTGTACATCTCTATTTGAAACAAATTGTGAACTGGAGTGATGTAGTTGAGGTTGAGGAACTTTCAGAGCCAAAATTCATACCATGCTGAGAATTTGCTGCCATTTCTACATCTGAGTTTTATCCGTGGTGTTTTTTTTTTTTTTTTTTTGTGCTTCCAGGGGCATAGTGGCAGGGTGCAAAAAATGCTTCTGGTTTAGGCCACGCCTACTTTGGGTTTAAATTTGAATAAAGATGCAACTATTTAGAGCTAAACAGATACAGATAAGGGCAGTGTGTTACACCATTAATTTACATCTATAATTTATTCTCTTGAGAAGCTTATGAGTGTTTATTCTTCAGTTCAAGAGTGGTCCACCTACACCTAAAAATACTAAACACACTCTTTAGAAACCAACAAAGTAGCCTACACATTCTGCACAGAAAATGTCAAATGTCCATCCACGTCAAACTGGAGCAAACCATCTCTGAACAGCAGGGGATGTCTGATACTTTTACTTACAGCAGTGTCCTAACATCTTTACCCAGACCAATTCTTCCAACTTGTGACCACAATGTGTATTATTCAGTAAAACTCATGAAGCACTTTGGATGTGTGGAAAAATGTCATGCATGAATGAAGATGGACTCACAGACGCATTGATTTGTAGCTGATAAAATGTGCTCTTCTCTGTGAAACTAAGTGCCTCGTTCAACACAACATCTCCATCTTTTTGAGAGATAGAGAACACGTTGAGTCCTTCAACAGGGATGACCTACAAACACACACGGACATAAAATCATTATTGATCAGAATCATAATATTGAATTATTGCTTCAAACTGTTGCCTCCATTCAATTCATGTTTAACTCTGAGTGCCATAAAGTAAACTCAAAACCTGCACATGTAGAAGCAAAAAAACAAAAACCCAAAAGATTCTTCGGTTTGTTACTTTCTGGAGGAACCCTTAAAGCTTCTATGTATACCCCTACAACAGAGTATTTCCCTATCAGAGAAGGTTCCAAGGTTTAGTTTGTTGATTTCCGTAGGAAACCTTAACAATGTAGGTTGTTCATTTTTGTAACTTTCTGGAGGAACCTTTAAAGCTTCTATGTAGACCCTTAAACCAATATTCCCCTATCAGAGAAGGTTCTAAGTAGGTTCCTTAGTTTGTTACTGTGTGGAGGAACCCTTACAGCTTTTATGTAAATTACAAGTATGTTCTTTGGGTTGTTACTTTCTTGAGGAACTCTTTAAACTTCTATGTTGACCCTAATGTTTCCTGTCAGAGAGGGTTCCAAGTAGGTTCTTTGGTTTGTTATTTTCTGAGGAGCCCTTAAAGCTTCTATATAGACCCCTACTAGAGAGTATTTCCCTATCAGAGAAGGTTCCAAGTAGGTTCTTTGGTTTTTTACTTTCTGGAGGAAGCCTTAAAACGTCTATGCAGTCCCCTACAACAGAAGTGTTTCCCTTTTAGAGAGGGTTCCAAATAGAACATTAGAAAGCTGAGAATCCTTAACAAAGGGGGACCCTTCGAGGAAACCAATTTTTTTTTTTAAAGTGTTAATATTTTAACTTTAACTTCTTTAAGTGATCTTTAAACTGCTGAGAAGAAGTTCACCAACATCATATACAGTACCTTTTACCTAAAGAAGAACATACCTGATCAATTTTGTATGAGACTATCCCGGCTAATCCGTCATCAGGATCCACCGCTGTCACTTTCAAAACTGTAGTGCCCACAGGGGTGTTCTGTGAGTGGACACATTGAGATGAAAACCACAGATTTATGTACTTGTAAAATATTTTTTGGTTATATGTAGAATATTATGTTCGTGAACAAATTACACTACCTCTGTTTGCTCTCCCAAAACTTACAATCTACTTCAGGCTTCTTTGTGTGTGTGTGTGTGTGTGTGTGTGTGTGTGAATGTATGAATGTGCATGCTCATATGTTCACCCACCTCTGGCACTTTTATGTTGTATGGTGCATTTTGGAACACTGGCGCGTTGTCATTTGCATCTTGCACCACAATGTTAATTACTTTTGTTGTCTGAAAACAAAAGCTTTAATGTTAGGGAGTGATATTTCAAGAACAACCTGAGCTTGATTTCTGAGCTGATTTTTTGCATGAATCAAACCTACCGGAGCATGGATCCCATCGCTAACAGAAACTTCTATTGTAAAAAAGCCTGTAGCCTGTAGCAAAAAGATGAACAGGTGAAAAACAGGTGAACTGCTGCCTTTTAACTGTACCAAAAACTATTGAATGTGTGGTTTTTGTTTTTTTTAAAAGAAAATGTTCTTTAAGCTAAAATCACCTCTCGGTTGAGTGGATTATTGATGTAGACGTCACCAGTTTTTGCAGACACACTGAAGTGATCATTTTTGTCGAGGGTGATCGCATAGGTCAGAGGGTCATTGTCTAGATCATATGCCTGGATTTTAAATGCGAAGTCGCCTGTGGAGAAAATTATTGTCCATTTTTGGTTCATAATGGGGTAAGGGGAGCCATTACCTCAGCCATTCTCAACACTCTTGCACCTGACACATCTATTTAAAAAAGATCTAGTTAGGTGTGAAAGAAGACGTCACACAGTGTTTATGAAAATCACCTAGTGGCTGAAATGAAAAGCAACAGAGAAACCATTACAGTGTGATGTGATGTGATGTAATTTTTAATCAGTTATCAGGAGAAACACCCTCCACAACCCTGTCCATTCCAAACCATTCACAACATATGACGAGGATACATTGTCACAATTTTCATTTTTGTCGCATAGAGACGCAGAATCGGATGCAGACTATCACATGACCTGTATCTGTAGACATGCTGTTTGCTCATACTGTACCTGTACGTAGATCTTCCCTCACTGTCACTACAGACATATTAATGACCGGAACACTCTGACTGTAGCCTGGGGAACACACAAAACCTGAGTTATTACAAGAAGAGTTTCAGATAAACATCACATTACCATTTCATATGTTAGAGGTTACATTAGTTTACTAGGAAATTACAAATCCCAGTGTATACAGTCATTATTTTTTCTGATTTCTACATAGTGACTATTTTTTAAACCATTTATAACACAGTGGTGTTGAATTCTTGAATCTGATTGGCTAGAAGGTTTTGATTTAACTTTCTATAACAGCAGCTCTGACAGTAGTAATGTATGTAATTGTTGATATGATGACGCTTACTGTGAGGACATGTTTGTTTATCATGTTTGGAAGGAGTCTCCAGTGTCAAAGGTAAAGCTGTAACGCTAAGTCACGTCTTAAGGACGGAAGAGTTTGTGCTTTGTGGTTTCTTGGTAACATGACAAGCTGTACTCACAGTAACTCTGAGTGTATCACACCCGGAGTGTTTTGTTTTATACCTTATGTAGCATATACACTCTTGGACATAATGGTTTTTTTTTTTTTGTGACATCATTACCTAGTACGACATAACATTAACATCATATGTACAGGAATGTTCTGTATCGGGTACAATAACAGCCAACACTGTCAGTAATAAACAAGATTGCTCAGATAATAGTCTAGACTTTGAACTCTTGCAGTGTAGCAACCACTAACAGTGTACCAGTGCATCTAATTTACCTGTCTGTTAGATACTTACAGGTGGCAAAGAGAGTTAAGAGCAGAAGTAATGAACTCCCCATTCCCCTGCCGTCCAACTGTTGATGGAAAAAAGAAAACATTATAAAATAGGTTTGTGATACACAGTAAATGCTCCAACACTTACACCCTTACGCTGGTCTCAGAACAGGTAATAACAATACACTGCATGTGATTTGTACATATTGTATCCTATACAATGAAAGTTCAGACTCATTTTTTCCTGGAAGTTGTACTGTTTAAAATAATCTTTACTATGTGTGTGGCGTCCTGGGAAAACCCTTCGCATGGTGAAATTCTGACATTTTCTCCTATACATGACAATGAGTTGTGTATTATTACTATTACTTTTTTTTTTTTTGTACTGTTTTTTTTTTTTTATTATTGCAAATAGGTGTTACAAAAGTGTATCATGTTTCTGTATAATCTCCATTTCGTTCACTGCAAAAGTTCCAACACTTAATGAGTGTCAGGATTCTTCTAGACAAAAAAATAAATTCAATTCTAATTTCTGTCATGACTAAGGTTTCCATTTGACTACAAACAGATATTTTAAAATCTGGTTATGCCCCAAAATTGAAATGTGAGAAAATTCCACTCCGACTGCAGTGCAGGAGCATCACGGACATTTTGTCTGCCAATTATCTGTATTATGTCTGTTTTTAT
The DNA here is from genome assembly GCA_022758105.1 of Pangasianodon gigas. Taxonomy (NCBI): domain Eukaryota; kingdom Metazoa; phylum Chordata; class Actinopteri; order Siluriformes; family Pangasiidae; genus Pangasianodon; species Pangasianodon gigas. The sequence continues at coordinate 22,626,514 of CM040466.1, forward strand.
ACGGCACGTAGCTATCCAACAACTTGATCAAAATCGTGACATTCACTGTGTGAGAAAATCACACATAGCTAGCAAAGTTTGAGTCACCTTTACACGACTGCTTTTTCACCACCGTATTTGTTAAACTGGCTTCTTATTCTTAACTTATGCGATTTCTTTAGGAAGCTAGCCAAGGTAAGGTTAAAAAGTAAAGAAAAACACTTGCGTGTTGTTTTGGTGCCATATATTTATGGTTTGTTAAAGTAGAGGTGTCAAAATATGCTACAGGCAGCCAAAACCCGATTTTTGTTTGCCAGAAATCAGCAACAGCGACATCCAACCGGTTTTCCCAGACCGCCGCATACTGTATATAATTATAATCTGCAATCTCATATTGTATCACCTTTGGACTATGAATGTAACACAAGCCAATGAGGAAGAAAAATTTATATCAGTTTACACCCAGTTCTACATTCATTTAATGGTGTTTCCCCCTTAAAAACCTGTTACAACGACACAGCCTAAATATTCTTTCCTATTTATGTGATTTCGGTCTGGAAAGCGTTTCAGAGCAGATAAAACAAATGAGGCACGACACACATAAAAAGCAGTATATAGTACATATGCTGTACATTTAGTCAGTTAGTGCATTTACATTTGTATATATTTTACATTCTCTTTTATAATACTTTGGTGTAATTTGTGCTGCATCTATGAATGTGCCGAATTAAGCTATCTAATCATTTAAAACACTAAATGCAGTTTTGATTTGTTTAGTTCAAATGAGCTCCAATTCTCAGGAAGTTTGCTTTGAGCACTCAAGAGTCAGCAGGAATCAGGAATATAGTTCTTAGAAAACCTGAAAGAGAAAATACTGATCTTTTACAGAGCTAAAGAGATAAAAGATTCAGAAATCAAAGACACACCCACACAAAGACACAACCGAAGAGTGTGTGAAAAACAATCATTTGCATAGATTCCTAGCCTGAAGTAGACAAGTGGAATAAAAGTGCACATTTACATCACATTTAGAAACGTCATTTAAAATGGTTCACTAATAATATCCTAACATCCAGTTTGAACCAGTTCAGGTCAAGGTCGTGACCAGAATCCAAGTTTCAGTGAGGTCCACAGTGCGGAAATGTGCAATAGTCAAAATACACGCCAAATGCCAAATGCCGAAAGTATGACTGCATGAATTACTAAAACTTAACATCCATTAAGTTACAAGACAGCCTAAGCTTTCAAGATTTCAGCTTCCAAAAACAAGAAATTTGACTATATCTTTTTTTTAATAGTTTTTTCTGTTTGCTTTCATATTTCTATAATAATAATAATAATAATAATAATAATAATAATGACACGATTAATTGACTTAATATAAAAATGGTCTGAGGTCCTTTGCAAGAATATACCATTTATTTTGACCGCTTGTTGAACCTGAACTTTTTTTTAATCCACCTCAAAATTGACGTCACTATTTCTTAGAGATTTTATTTTATTTTTCCTGATTTCATATTAGAGAACAAGAGGAGAGGAGAGATCTTACCATTAATAAATTGTATTTACCATTAATAAATTTTATCTTATTGAACTGAAAGGTTCATGATTTTGTATATTATAACCTACTTGCATCAAAAAAGGATTTCACTCAACAAATGAATGCAACATGAAATGCATGTACACATTTGACCTAAAACAGACAAGAGGCAGCTTTTTTCCATTTTTTCCCTCCAATGATCACCATTAAATCTCGTATATATGTGAAAAAAAAAAAACCTAAAACCAAAACTACAAGCTAGTTTTCTCATAGCTAGTTAAAGCCACGGCTCAGCCATGGACTTTCCAGGATGCAATTTAAATTAATTATAAACAGAATGAATTTGAAATATAAAATTTCCATGGTCATATAATGTTTGAGAGAGCGCTGTTGTATCATGTCTTTGAAATGGCAAGGTTCATAACGATTTTGTCATTATAATTGTAAATCATATGTCATGTATATTTTATATATATTTTAGTTTTAAAATATATTTAATATATTTTAGTTGTTTTATTATATATTCATATCAGTATGAAGAGTGTCTCATATATGACCTTTGCACTTTCAAGCTTTTATGATGAGGAAGAAGATTAGAGATTTTCGTAAAGGCACAAAGTCCCACTGGAGAATATGTACATATGTACAATATATTCATAGCATATGTTTTTATTTAGAGTAATATGCTCTTTTGTACTGTTATACTGTTAGAGTAATATTTTCTTATGTTCTTTTAACTGTATTTTGGGAAAATCATCACTTTATTTGTCAAATTAAACCAAAGAAGAAGCAGATCTAATTAAAATCGGCAAAACAAGTCATTGTTCATCAAAACATGCCACAGAGATTCATTTGTCCTTATTGCAACTTAATATAATGAATTATGAATAATGAATATTAAAATATTAGAATTTTAATTTCATGTTAGAATTAATTTCATGTTACATTTTGTTTTCATTTAATTTTTTTTTTTTCATCCACACAGATTTTTGAAACAACAAAAAAAGTCAGACTGGGATGATATCATTTCCTATTTGTTCATATTATTAATATAGCTCTCATAAAAGCAGGCTCACCTTCCCCATTTTCGCCCTCGATGCTGTTCTGATGGAAGTCGTCTCTTGAGTGAAATGAACCTGTGGTTACGGTGAGACCTTTGCCTGGTACGAGCCCAATTGCTTACCGTTTCACTGCTGTAAACGTGAATCATTAACACAGTGCGAGGGAAATAAACACCACTTCCGAGCTCACCTGACAATACAGAGCTCAGTGCTGTGGTCTGGGGATCTGAATGAATGTTACATCAAAGTTCTCCAGTTCTCCAGGCTGTACATGATAGATGTTTTTAAATAATCTCAATGATCTAGCTTGCTGGAATAGGTGCATCAAACCACCCTGGTAGAAAAGGATGTTCATTTAAAAAAAAAAAAAAGGCTAAATTCTTGGCATCCACATTGTCTTATTTGCTGTTAACAAATGTCTTGAAGTGGATTATTTTTTAATTTATGACATTAGTGGCAACAGCACAACAGCACCACCAGTGGCCGTAAGAAAAAAGGCTGGGGCTGATTTCTTTCTACCTCAGACTGTAGATTTGCACAGCATATCATTGATAGTAGTGTTGAATGAAACACGAAACGCCACATCGATCCTTAGATTTAGCATCCATTGGAGCTAATTTATTTAAGCCACGTCTTCAGCAATGATTGAGAAAATGCTCTGTGGGGGGAAAAAAGCGATAGTGTCCACGCAATATAGTGGACGTGACGCAGGGTGAGAAATCCCTGAGCCAAGCTTTCCCCTCTGACTACCACTAATGAGCTCTTTCACATTAACCCGCTCATCTCCTGTCTGTTACATAAAGATCTGAGACAAAGGACCATCTTTCAGCGCCATCATTCATTGCAGAAAACAATGGTAGAAATTCCACTAGTGATCTCAAGCATACGAGAAACCAGTGCTCATGCTTTTAGCTTTTCTGCTGTGGTACACAAGAGCAGTGATGGAAAGAGTACAAAACACACCAACTTGAGTGAAAGTACTGCTACTGTAGTAATAACTCACTTGAGTAAAAGTAGTGGTAAAGAAAATTACAACCGTGAGTAAGTCATCTGTTGAAAAACTACTTAAGGAATTACTTCAAAATGTACTTTTTAACATGTCTACAACTGACACAACTAATCCGAAAATGTTCTATTTTCTATTCGGTTCTTATCTTAACTAACACCACTTCCATGATCAACAGTATATCAAGAAAGGTGATGTTGGCTAGTTAGCAAACTAAGCCAAATGCTGTTTTTGTTTCAGTAGCTTGCTACGTTCATTAGCTAGCTCATGTTAATTCATTCATGCTTCTAGCTATATAGTTAGCTATCTAGCAAAGATGCCCATTACACATTATCCTGAGTGTTACCTATAGCCTGTAACATCACTTAAATATATTTAACACAACTGGAAATATCAAAACAACATAAGTTTAATACAGAGCTTTCATATCGTAAAACATCTGGCTAGCTAGTCTAGCTCACTCATCTAGCTAATGATTTACCTGCACATGCTTCCGCAGGATGAAATGCTGATATCCATGGATTTTGAAGTATCCAACCAAACATTTCAATGGAAATGTGAATAAAATGTAAAAAAAAAAACAAATGCACCAGAGCCCCCTTCATTGATGTATAGCCTACACCTTTGAGATTTGTGTCTAAATTTGTAAGTCTGTATATTTTTTTTTCTTGGAAATGTAATAAGGTAAGAATACAAGTATTTCATTTCAAACAATATTAAAATGCAAAAGTGTTATAGTATAACTATACAACATAGTACTCATTGTGTGTGTTATTTAATGTATTATATGGTGCGTTTGCTCATCTTCATGAGGGGTGCCAATATTTTTGGAGTATCCTGTAGGATAATGTCGACTTCAGGTTTACTTTATATACCGTTGTACCAGTATATTACATCCATTCTGTGACTTATAGTTTAGTTTCAACGATATTACAAGGTTGTATTTACCTTTTTTGTAACACAATCAACTGAAATATTAAAAGTATGTACGATCATGTAAATGTTATTAGCGTATAATATAGTATATTGTTAGCAACGTATTGCTGTCACTAAGGGTGTGGCCTAGATCTGAATCCGAAGTTGGGTCAGATATCAAATTTTAAATCTGGCTTGCTGTAAATAGCTCTGATGGGAAGGAGGTTCTTACTTTATCCTCTTAGACTTTGGTTTATTACGTGGCTAGGTCTAAGCGGGGAAAAACGGGTTCTGTAATAAAAGTGAAGTCCAGGACACATTCCCTGATCCAAACCTTTCGACTAACAAAAGCTGTTTTCAGTATATGCCTTATATGCGTTAGTATTTTAGAGCTACTATTCTTCTGATCAGAGTTGTTCTCTAAATATCAAGCTAGAAGGAGAGTCATGAGTCAGATAAGCAAAGCTGTGTGTCATTTCCAGTTGTGTTCATTTTTTTATGGTTGGTAACAGAGTATACAATTCAGAGGGTAAAGGTCTCACACACACTGTTCTTAGTGGTATTTATAATAATAATACATAAATAAATCACAGGATGGATTTATGTATAAATCACAGACTTTCAGAGCCCTGCTCACGAAACCCCTACTTAATAAAAAGAACGCATGGTCACAACCTAATGCATGGGAACAAGATCATTAGGTTCTGGGAGTGAGATAATTAAGTCACCTTAGTAACGTGAGGAAATGAGATAATGAAGTTGTCGCTACAACTTAGTAGAGTGAGGGAATTGGATAATTAATTTGTGACCACAGCTAAGTAGTGTGAGAGAGAATGAGAATTAATTTGCGGCCACAACTAAGTAGTGTGAGAGAATGAGATAATTTGTGGCCTCAACTTACTAGTGCAAGGGAATGAGATAAATAAGTTATGGCCACAAAAATAGTAACATGAGTGAATGAGATCATTTGTAACCACAATTAAGTAATGTGAGAGAATGAGATAATTAATTTGTAACCACAACTAAGTAATGTGAGAGAATGAGATAATTAATTTGTGACCACAACTAAGTAGCGTGAGAGAATGAGATAATGAAGTTGTGGGAACAACTGTTTGTATCTGCTATAGCATAAGTGATAACAGGAATTTACTTGTTTCATGGACGTTCCACAATAGTAAATATAACAATAAATGAATAGAAAGCACAATCTGTTGTTCATTAATAAACTGAAAATTGTAAAATTGTTGGCAAATCGCACACCACCAGTGTAGATTGTTTTTCGTATAACAGCACGGTCCGTTGTGTGTTATGTGCTTCCAGTTATATGACCTCAGGAAAGTGTAGGCTAATATCTAACAAAATTGGGAAATTTTAATGAATATTTACCTTTAGAATAATTCAGATGTATTGATAATGTACTTTTGAAGTCATGTTATAGAGACATGCTATATGGCCAAAGGTTTGTGGACACCTGACCATGTGTGCTTGTTGAACAACTCATTCCAGATTTAGTCCACGTTTACTGTTATAATAAGCTCCACTCTTCTGGGAAGGCTTCCCAGTAGATTTTGGAGCGTGGCTGTGGGGCTTTGTGTTCATTCAGCCATAAGAGTATTAGAGAGATGTTGGTGAGGAGGTCTGGGGTGCAGTCGACGTTCCAGTTCGTCCCAAAGGTGTTCAGTGGGGTTGAGGTCAGGGGTCTGTGCAGGACACTCGAGTTCTTCCACTCCAACCTTAACACACCATGTCTTCATGGAGCTCGCTTTGTGCACAGAAGCATCGTCCTGCTGGAACAAGTTTTTGCACCCCTTAGTTCCAGTGAAGGGAAAGACATCCAATTTTGCTGCAGCTGTTTGTGGAAGGAACACATACTGTATGAGCGTGATGGTCAGGTGTCCACAAACTTTTGGCTGGATCATGTATGTTTTAAACATTTATCGAAGATCAGCATCTGCCCTTAGGCTTCTGTTACAAGGGAGTTTTGAGTAATTGTGCTTTCCTCTGTGCAGTGAAACAGGATTATAGTGAAAAACTATGGAGTATTTCTTTAAGATGATGGAGGGCAGGTCGACCAGGGCATATTAAGACGCAGTGAAGGTGGGCTATGACATTGGCGCGTTTTGGGGTAGAACTTTTACAGTCATTACGGTAAAACCAGAGCTCCCTTTAAAACTGCTCCATATAGGGGTTGATCCGAAAATGCTTCAATCCTTCGTCATGCCTAAAGCATGACAGCAAGCCACAGGAGTCATGGTGCTCAATCAAAAGTCCAGCCCTTGTTTTTATTCAGGAACAGCACAGAAAACAAGACATGGCGCACACATATCTGCTCGGCTGCATTTGGATTGTCCTGATGCACCTTTCAGTGGTGAAACCCGCGGAATGATGATCCACTGAACCGGAGAAACGATTCACTGAACCGGATCACCACCGGATCCGAGAGTGTGTGTGTGTGTGAGTGTGTGTGAGAGAGAGAGGGAGAGAGAGAGTGTGTGCGGATGAGAGATGGGACCAGTGAGAGGAATCCGTGCAGATTAACCATCAGGTAGGCTATGTTCTGGGACGTTTGCATGCGCGCTCGGGTGTGTGTGTGTGTGTGTGTGTGTTTGCGCCTTTGCGCCTTTGGAGAGCTCCTCGGGTTTGTTCCAGTGTTTACACACCAGACTGGAAGTGCATGAAGATGCGTCCTAGTTCTGCTCCTGGATGGAAACATGCAGTTCACATGACCTTATGCTTTAATTAGGAGAGATTAACAGGCTGATGTCAGTAATGAAGTGCAACTGATTTGCGCATTTTATTCTTCTCTGGCGTCTTTTCTGCAGAGGAAATGCAAAATCTCTGCTTATATGATTATAGCCTGGAATTGAGCCTTGCTTTAAATTGCTTAAAAATGGCTTCAGATGTCATAGATGTGCAGAAAATAAATAAATAACCCAACAACAACATGATGTTCTTTTGCTCTAATGCTCTGTATGGCTTTCCTAAAAAAAATAATAATAATAATAAAAATTTACAAAATAAATAAATTAAAAAACTCTGCTTTTAATAATTAGTAAAAAATTAATAAAATAGAATAGTAAAAAATCTCACATTTCTCATTTTATTTATTTATTTATTATTATTTTATTTTAATTTATTTTATGGTTTATTTATTTATTTTTTTTTTTTTTGCCGGCTGGTCATTTGGCGCAAAGGTTTACGTAACTCGGGCCGCATCCCAAACAGCTCCATATTCCCTACATAAGTGCACTTCATAGCACACAGACCTAACCACTTATGCGCCCTATATAGTTCACTGTTTTAGATTTGTAACAAGCCAAGTTTCTGTTTCCAGTCCTACATCAGATTAAATTAATCGACGGATTGAAGTGCGACAAAATAATAATAATATTTTTTATTATTATTATTATTATTATTATTATTATTATTGCAGTGATTTTGGCCGGCTCTGGAGGGTGAAGTAGGTGACGTCACTTCCGGAACACGCCGCGCGAGAGCAGGTTTTTACATTTGTAATATGGTTTGCATTTATTTTTGGCAAAATATTTGCTTCCATCTCGATTTATCAGAGTTGTTTCACCTATGAGAAGTGTAGGTTCATTTCTCACAAATATTTGCAACATTTTAGTCAAATATTTGCCTTTTTTTGGTCAAAATTTGCATTAAAAACATTTCTATTATGATATGTATATATATGTATATATTATATATATGACATGTTGTCCTCACACTGATCCAGCACATTATAACAATCATTTTGTAACTTTTATGAAGTTAAAGTGCAACACAAACTGTGCAATTATTTCATAAATAGTAAAAAAAAAAAAAAAAA
>CM040466.1:22634946-22663910 GCA_022758105.1 Pangasianodon gigas
ATACAATACAGTCAGTTCCATCATGGTGTAACTGCTATGGCTTCCAAAGCGGGAGACAGGAACCTCTGCCAGTGTGTGTAGAATAAACAGCTGGCAGTGTAGACACTACAAAAAAATGTAAACACATAGTTGTTTGGATCCGTGTGACTATGTGTGTTATTACAGCTTGTATAACAAGCTACAAAAAAAATAGACACTTCCATGTTCATCATTTGTTAGCTGTGACATCATCGTGAACTAGGGGTGTGGCTTATTTGATCGACAAACTGTCAAAACGTACTATTGTGTCGTAAATCTGTCAAGAACATGCTTGTTTCTCCGACACTGTAAATTTGCAGCAACCTACAGGAAGCGGACAAAATTCCACTTGTAAATCTTTATAATTAACATGTGATCTTTAACGGCATGCAAGATTTAATCTGTAATGAAATTCAGAGGTGACTTTTTTTTGGTAGTGTAAACTTCTTTCATCGACATGTTGGTCACTTTGGTCACAATGCTGTTTAACTAGTGGCATCATTGGGATTTAACCCTTGCTTCATCTCTACCTAAAGAGATCGATGCAGCAGCGCTTTAGTCCTTTAGTCTGTCCAGCTCTCTCACCTCTGCATCTGTACCCTCTGCTCAAAGAGATCACTAACTGCATTGTGTTGTGTTTTCTGCAACTTTGAGGCCAACTTTTGTTTTTCAGAGCTTAGTATGGCAAAACAATGGAAGAAATGATAATATGAAGTAGTTCTCTACTGAAGACTTTCCTGTGGTGGAAAAACTTACTGTTATAAAGTGCTGACACTGGAGACTCCTTTTATAAATGTTAAATAAACATCACCGTACCAACAACAAAAAATTAATGGCCAATCAGATTTGAGAATTCAACAGCACTGTGGTATAATGTAGCTCGACACTAACGTCCTTTGATACAGTCTAATCTTCAAGTACTGTAAATATATTTCCAAATCCATTTTGCCAACTCATGGCTTTATTGTTTGCTTATCATTTTTTTGCTTCTGTTGGAAAGTGTGTACTCAGAGAGCGTCTTTTTTTGGTTGACCTGACGGAATTATGTCACAGTGTCCAGAGGAATATAGGGCACTGGATTTGCTCTTTTTAAAGGTCTTGCTGTCCTGGGATTCGAACTCACCACCTTCTAACCACTAAGCTACTGTGAGAAATATGATAAATCATGAAACATTCATCACAGTCGTATCAGTACCATGCTGCTTAATACTACACGATGATGGATGTTGTTTTGAGGTATTTTGAGAAACATTATAAGAGGTCTTGTAAGATTTTTGCAGTTGTAGTGATCACTTGATTCTTTGAGTCGACTCTTTTAGTGGAACGTTGAGATCCCAGTCGCATACATGAGCCGTTGTTTTTTTTGTTTTTTTTTTAAGCTGTAGATGTATATATAGATGTTTATAGACATATTCAATTACTCTTGTAGTGTAATTTATTCAAAAGGCTTCCATGGGAAAATTGTGTGTGAAAGGTTAGTCGTGTGTTTGAGTCTTAGCTGTGTGTGCGAGGTGGCATGACAGGGAGGATCCGCTGCACTGCTGCTTGTTAAAGATGTACTACAAGTGATTATGACAGAGTAAATGAAAATTAATCTGCTTAATATAGGTTAGTTAAAAAAAAAATGTCAGTGAGTCATTTGGGAGCCGAAAAGAGTCGACTCCTATTAGTGAGCTGAGTCAAATTGATCTGACTCAGTGAAAAGAGCCGGAATTCCCATCACTCATTAATTGCTAAACAGATGTGCTCTTGGTCACAGCAAGGTAATTAGTGTTGTTTATACAAGTTAATGCAATAAACATCTTTAATAAATGAGCATGATTAGTTAGTGTTGCTGAAGACACACACACTGCTCTTACAGCTGAAAAGAAAACTGCTGTGTCATCTGTATGATGGAAAAGTGCTGCCTGAGAGACCTCACATGAACCAACTGGCGAGATGTAATAAGTGGTTGTGGCTAGGGGAAAAAAAATCACTCAGCAATTTGTTTGCTTGAATAAGGACAAGAACACGGTGCAGTTACGATTTGCTAAAACAGATGAGCGATTAGTTAAATTCACCTTGTAGGACTTTAAAACATTTCCTCAGTCTCAGCTGAGCTGTAATTTCAATCCACCAGGCGACGCATCAAATGCAAAGTGATAACTCCTGTCTTTTGTGAATATCATATTGCAAAGGCCAAAAACACTTAATATAGGCTGCAATAAATTTTCGTCTGTGACTTGCAGTTAAACAAGGTGGCATCATTACCTATGATTTAGTAAACAGGATTAATAGCCATTAATATAATATGATAATTAATAGCTAGAGAATTATTGGCACTCTTACTGTATAAAGCTTACACACTGAGAGATGTCCAAGAAAGGAAGGAAACATTTAGCTTTTACAACTTTATTGTTGCCTTCAATCAATTTTTTTTAAAGAAAAAAAAAGACATTATTTACCTGCGCCAATCATGTAATGTGTATAAAAAAATACATATTCAGTTATTCAATTATGGCTGTAAGAAAATACACTATAAGGCCAAATGTTTGTGGACGCCTGTCCATCACAACCATGTGTTTGCTCAACATCCCATTCCAGATTTAGTCCTTCTTTGCTCTTATCATAAGCTCCACTCTTCTGGGAAGGCTTTCCACTAGATTTTGGAGTGTGGTTATGGGGATTTGTGACCTTTCAGCCACATGAGCATTAGTGAGGTCTGACACTGATGTTGGTGAGGAGGTCTGGGGTGCAGTCGGTGTTCTGGTTCATCCCAAAGGCGTTCAGTGGGGTTGAGGTCAGGTTCTTCCACACCAACCTTGGCAAACCATGTCTTCATGGACCTTGCTTTGTGCACAGGGGCAGTGTCAAGCTGGAACATGTTTGCCTCTCTTAGTTCCAGTGAAGAGAAATTGTAATGCTAGAGCATACTATACAACATCCTATACAGTTGTGTGCTTCCAACTTTGTGGCAACAGTTTGAGGAAGAACCACACATGGGTGAGGTCAGGTGTCCATAAACTCTAGGTCATAGTGTATTTAAAAGACTGGAACAGGCGAAATTTTGCCAAGACGTGGATACATGAGCATAGATGATGTATGTTTGTGGTGATGATGATGATGATGATGATGGTTATGGAAGTAAACGAGCACATTCAGAATTGTGGTTGTCAATTTTTAAAATCAGATGTGACTATGTCGAAAAACAACAAATTGTTTTGACAAGGTTATACCACAAAATGCAGTGCTTGACCAAAAAAAATGACCAAAACCAAGCCTTTTTACAATGATATGGTGGAGGATCATTGATTCTTTGGAGCTCTCTTTGCAGGGGCTCTTGTGAAATTATTTTCATGAATTCTGTCATTATATTTAGACTCAAAACCTTGTTGCCTCTGCCGGGAGGATAAGACTTGGCCGTAGCCTGATCTTTCAACTAGAGCTCAAACATACATACATATCAAGACAGGAATACAAAATCAGGAGCACAGATCCTGTTGAAAATGTGGTCCGAGTTGAAGGAGGAAGTCCACATGCACAAACCTAAGAATATAAAGGAGTTTAAAATGTTCTGCATGGAGAAGTTGACCAAGATCCTGCTACAAGTGTCTCCAATCTTTTGATGAAGTTTGCTAATATATGCAAATCTAATATCAACCCACAACTTGCTCAGGTTAAGGAAGATTGTTAAAATAACGTACTATTTGGATGGGATAAGATTTCCGGATATATGTCTGTTGAGTAATGGTGTTGAAGGAAGTTTGTAGAAATTATGATCGACTTGCACTAGAAGCGATCACCAAAGACCACGTACACGTGGTAGTCAAACTAAAAATTTCATGCATGCTTCATACACCTCATGTTAAAAATGCTGCAATCCATTTTACGCAAGATTCTGCAAGTTCCAAGTCGATTTTCCGAAGTTCTGACCTAAAAGCATCCCAGTGTTTTGGCTTGGAAAAAGACAGATTCCCAGAGCAAGTTCATATTTGTATGCCTAGTCTCTGAATTGAAGATCATCTAAACTTACAAAGCTGTTAAAACACCTTTTCACAGGAGAAAAGCTACATATCAAGTTTTATCGAGTAGAAATTAATGCAAAGGGGAATTCTGTTTACTGCTGACCGTGTGGGTGCCGCCATATTGTCGTGATGTCATTTGTTTGTCGGAGAACTTGGGCAAGATAGATGCCACCTGACTTCTGGACTTGGAATTCCAAGCTGAATGACTATTCCATTGCACTTTGCCACGACTTTTCCGAGTACAATGGATTGCTGCATAGCTACATTACCACACCTCTCCACGTAAAACTAATCCAATCCAAACAGGGCTTAAGAGAGAACATCATGTTTTTTTTTCAGCAAGACTGACTGCCTTGATTTGCCACTATGAGACAAAACACACTGCTTTTCCTTTTTTTCTAACCCAAAATATCATAACATCATAAGTCACCAGGTCCCGGCACCAGGTTGTTAGAAATTTGGCAACAGCGACTCAAGAACCAGGAGACTGGTGTTGGATTTTTCAGCAAGACCGACTGCCTTGATTTGTGAGGCAAAACACACTGCTTTTTCTTTTATTGTAACCTGAAATATCATAAATCACTACAAATGACTTATTTTTAGGATATTATTTAAGGATAAGAAGTGTCTGGACGTGTTGGACCAACAATTCTCTTGGTTCGTCAAATAATGGCGTAACTCACAAGAGAGGTGTTCGTGAGACATCCAGGTCATGGTACCGGGTTGTTAGAAATTTGGCAGCGACTCAAGAACCAGGAGACTGGTGTTAGATTTTTCAGCAAGAGCTCCTGTGTTGATTTGCTTTAGGATATTATTATATATTATTTAATCATGAGAAGTGTGGGTCCCTGGAGGACTAGTGGTTAGGCCACAGCGCTCTCACTGCTAGGCCTGGGTTCGTTTCCCAGCCAGGGAACCAGCCCCAGCCCCAGCCAAATCAAATACGTGGACCAGTGATCTGCCATGGCACCTCCTAACGAGAGCAGCCGAAAGAGGAACAACAACAACATTTAAGGATGAGAAGTGTCTGGACATGTCGGACCAACATTTCTCTTGGCTGAAAAATCCGTGTCACGGCACCAAGTTGTTAGAAATTTGGCAACAGCGACTCAAGAACCAGGAGACTGGTGTTGGATTTTTCAGGAAGACCAACTGCCTTGATTTGTCACTATGAGACAAAAACACACTGCTTTTTTTTAATAACCCAAACCAGTGCAAATGATTTATCTTGAGATGAAATTTAGCTCACATTTAAAAATACAGCTCTGGATCTGGCTGACCTTCTGCTAGTGTTTTTGGATGATACGGGGGGCGGGGCTATGTCGGGGTGACGTCATCACAACTGGGACGTAAGCACCCCGACACAATGACAACACGCGCAGTGGAATGCTTGTGAAATAAACGCAGTTGAACAATTTCACCGTTAAAACCGTTTTTTTTTTAGTTTCGGATTTTGAGTGTTAAAAAATAAATAGTCTAAATAGCAATAAAAAAGCGCTTATGAGTGGAGTTTATTGCTGTTTTGCTGGCCATGAAAACACAGCGGCTCCTATCAACAAGCTCAAGCGGGACGGAGTGAAGGATACAAAGCAGAGAAGAAGAAGAAGAAGACTCCTAAAGTCAAGCATGCATACAAGTTAACGTTTATTATCATTTAAAGAAAACTACAAATAACGGATTCATTGCATAAAAAATAAGCCTGGTTTAAGGAGTAGGAAGTGTCTGGAGGTGTCGGACCCGCCAGAAAACAAGTAAGCTACGCTAAACAGCTAGCTTTCTCCGCTTCTAAGCGTTAGCATTTGGTTTCTTTTGGAGCTAAAAATGTTAGCACTGTGTGTGTGTGTGTGTGAAGACTTCCTGACCTTCCTGCAAAGACGAGAAATGTTCATTAAATCATTTTAAACGAGTTTTTTTTTTTAAGGTTAGCAAAATTTTATCCGCTTTTGCAGGCAGCTAAGGTGAGCTAAGCTAGCTGTGCGTTTCCTGTTTTGGTTCAGCTCGTTTGCATAAACAACAACAACAATGACAACAGCAACAGTAACAGCTGGTTCCTGTAATGTTTAGGCTGCACGCCTAAAAAATGCACCTTGACGTTATTTTAAAAATGTCGCTCTTCTGTTTGACTTTATTTCCTGGCATTTGGGCTGCATTTTAGCCAAGCAAGCTAGCTCCTGATGCTAATCAGTAGCTAACAACAAAGTCAGCCACATGTGCCCTTTGTGCTAGCTGTTTACATCCACACACTGCTCCATTCCCCTGCTGTTATACTCATGTTATAAGCACAGAATGCACGGTTAGACGATTTGCACTCGTTTACGAAAGGGAAAGTCGTGCACCATGTGGTATTTGTGTGTAGGAGTTGTGTGTGTGTGTGTGTGTGTGTGTGTGAGATTGTGTGAGGCTCATGTCTCCTCTTTGTTGTTTTGCTTTGTCTCTGAGCACATGGCGCTGCTTCTCTTCACTTCATCCGATCTCATCAGCTCTGAATTTAATCATGCACATACTCTTCTTCTTTATTAAATCCTTCATGGAAGAACATTTTGGCCGTTTTGGCATTTTTAATGCATTTTTGATGCAACATTAGATATATTTTACATTTGTTTTTCCCTGATAGTGACACTGTGCACGTGATATTACAACAAAAAGACACTCATTCCTAGGCATTAGAAATAAAATCATTTTATTCCTTATATATATTGCACTAATACCAGAATACAGAGAACAGTGTTACTATAGTATGTCAAATTTCTGAAGTAAAAGTAACTAAGGCGCTGGAAAAGTCGAGCTATGACGTCATAAATCTTGCCCAATTTGCATATTCATGAGAGAATATGAAAATGAGATGAAGTTTTATTAGAATATCAAAGGAAAAAAATCACTCAGGGTGTACTGATACAGGAAAATAATCCATGTGTGATGTGTGGTTAGTGTGATGCGACCCCCGAAGTTGATTATTTTCCAACAATAGGACGTCTGGATTATTTTCATTCTTAACTGTAATACTTTTTAGCCATTTATAGATACATTTATCGTTATGGAATGTATATGAAGCTTCACATTACAGCTTTACTGTGACAAGGTACTGATACTGGAGACTCCTTCCTTTGCAAAACAAAAACAACTCTGCTTTTAATTATGCATAAACCAGCATTCGTTATTAAAACAATGAATTTTTATGTGAAAATTTTATGTGCAACATTGCAAGTGACGTCATGCTCACGCTATTATTAAAATATTACACTAGCAATAATGTCGTTTTCACTCATTATATAATTCTATCAATGACATACATATAATTGAATATGCAATGTTTGATATATATATAATTGAATATGCAGTGTTTTAATAGTTTACTTCCTGTTTTAATAGTTTAAATAATTTTTTTTAGGTAAGTATATTACACTATATAGAATACAAATTAAATTGGTAATTAATAATAGAGAACCCATGCCATGTACGGATGATCTGCTTTACTTCAAAATGCATCCAGGTCTTCAACTTGGAGTTTAAGTTTAAAATATTTCCACTTATGATGACAGCAGAGATTCATTTTATGTTTCAAATATAATGTACTGAGATACTGAAAATACACTACTGAAATATCAGGCACAGTAAGCTGTGTTGTATATATCATGTTGTATTGGGTCCAGTTGTGCTGCGTGGATTTATTGTTTTGTAACTTTTTCTAACTTTTTTCCTAATACTGATCTGATACTGACATCCTCACAGTCACCAAATGACAAGTATCTGTTGTCAAGTTATACAAAAAAAAAAAATGCAGTGATATTTAACTTAAGACAGTCTATATGCTCTGATCACAGGCAAAAGGAGCAAAAAATAACGTGTTCACAGTGTAAAAATACACCAGTGAATAAGAAGTCCAGTTGGTATTGGGAGTGGCATTAATCTGAATATCCACTCTGTTGGTAGTTAATAGTGATTACAGATATTATGTCATCTACACCCGTTGTTTATAGCGTGGTCTGTAAAGCTTATCCAGCTGGACCAGTGATGTTAACCATTTAACGTTGGTCGGTGTTAAATAACCCAGCATTATCAAAGGTGCTTTAGTTATGGTTGACCGGTTATTGACTGGTCACATGACTTAATTAAGGAATAAAACATTTAGGGGCATGCTGGCATAGAAAAATAATTAGCGACACTGATATGAATTGGAACATGATTATTTTCCAACAAGGGCATGTTCTATTCCTCTGGCCTTTTTATTTTAAATTAAAGAACACCATGTATTTTTATCCGTTTGTAGTTAGATTTCATGTTGTGGAACATCTGTGAAACAAGTTGCAGTTATCCCCAACATTATGGCAGCAATAAACAGCTGTTTGCTCCCTAGCTTCACTTTATTCCTCTCTTTTAAAGTTAATAAGACAAAAAAAGAGAAACGCTTAGTTACAGGTTTACTTCTGATTGTTACCAACACTGACACTGGATGGTGAGGAAAACAAAAAACATCCAGTGAGCAGCAGTTTTGCATGAGGAAACACCTTGTTGATGAGAAGATGAGAGAGGTCAGAGGAGAATGACCAGACTGGCTTGAGACTGACAGGAACGTTACAGTAACTCTTTACAGCTGAAGCGAGCAGAAAAGCATCTCAGAACACACCACATGCCAACCCGCAAGGCAGATCAGCTTCAACAGCAGAAAACCACATCGGGTTCCGCTCTTGTCAGCCAGGACCAGGCTACAGCATGTACCGAAACTGGACAGTTGAAGATTGCAAAAACTGCCGCTCACTGGGTGTTTTTTTTTCTCCCCCACACCATTCTGTGTGTGGAGACCGTTGTATGTTTCAGTCAAACCCTTACAGTTTGTGTGTCTGTGACAGAGCTGAAGAGAATTTGAGGCTGTCGGACCAGAGTGCCTCGAGCACCAGTGCTCCCCCGCCCGTGGCTGCGACTCGTTCTTCACAACATCCCCAATGCGACCATGGGAAATAGCTGTGAATAGGCGGCCGCCAACAGCCCCCTTAAACCAGAGGAGCTTCATCGGGGGTCCCTGCAACGCGCCCGTGCACCTCAGGAGAAGGTGGGACTGTGCTGCTACAACTCTCATTCTTTTAACAAGTGTGTTCATGGTTCGCTTACTTAAAAGGTATTTAATGCATATATTAAATCAAGTTGTACCACATCATTAGCTTGTATTGTATTATCTTAATCCGTAAATAACGGTGTAATTCACCAGAGAGGTGTTAGTGAGCCCTCCGGGTCACGGCACCAATTTGTTAGATATTGGACAACAGTGAGACAGGAACCATGAGTCTGGTGTTGATCTTCAGACTCTGATGTTTGTTATGTGCTTGAAAAATCTTCAGATCAGATCAACCAAAAGAAACATAACTTGAGAGAGGTTTTAGAGGCTCATTCTGAAGATGGAGAGGCCAGCTTATGTCAAGAGAAGAAGTGATGGGAGAGGGGAGAGATAAGAGAGAAGCAGCCAGACCATATGTCACCCCTGACCTTGGTGTGTTCTGAGAACATACCAAGAATGAGAAATATGGCATATTCAGCATTTAATATAGATGAACATAAAACTAGCAAATGATCCTAGAATTAGAGACAAATGATTAAAAGCACATAATTAAATTCAGAGGTTAGCAATTGGTTTTATTGATTTATCTACAGGGCTAAATATCTTGGTGATATTTAGCCTGATGTTTCTTTTCTTAAGCAGGATTCAAGACCACAAAAGCTTCCTGTTTACTATATGTGCTCATTGTATAGGGTAGGTGATGGTATTGTAGAACCTACATGGTTCACTACATGCCTAATAAACTGCCCTTTGAAACACGGCCCCAGTGATCCACGTGATCCAGTAAGAGGCTGTTAGAAATTGTTAACCTGTTACATATGTACATACATCATTCATTTTTTTAGAAAAATATTTACATAGGAAATGTACCAAAACTTTAAAAGACAAAACGTGGAATGTTTTCTTACTTTTGACTGTGTACTGCTTTAAATTTAACTACTGAAATTCATCATGACAGCTTTAAGTGCTGCACAGTTTAACGTATGTCCTGCTTCCACACCAAATCTATCTTGTTATATGAAGTTTGTAGGTGTGAGAATGCCGAATTGTGCTGAACCGTGACCATATTCTAGTCAAAGAACGATTGGCTCATCAACCCAACTTGGTTTTGTCTGCATAGTAAATTGTGTCCTTGTGTCTTATGTTTGTCCACCTCGTGCAAATATTTGCACAAGTTTAAAGTAGATAGCACTGTGGAAACGTGCGGTTTGTTTCTGTAGTCCTCCAGCACGCTGGCAGTGGGGGCAGCGAGACAGAGCGGCTGTGCACGCTTCCCCGCGTCAGGATGAGAATTTTCCCCACGCCGCATTCCCTCAGCAGCAGCAGCACCAGGCCGTTCCTGTAGAGGAGGCGAGGCAGTACAGCCAAGCCGGCGCGCCACCCCGCATGCTCCATCCATCCACACACCCTCCGCAGCAGACCTCCATCATGGTGGACCTTCATGAACAAGTAGGCTCAACATTGTAAAGACGATCATTACAGCTGCCATTTTAAAATTTACTGCTGTAAACATTGAGTACAGCAGGTTGGCCACCTGGTTTATCCTGATTCTTCTCCTGCTCTTCTGGCTATTTAATGTGTACGGAGTTATAAAAGTGTGCTAAATATTGAGCTTTGATAAGACAATATGATAGTGATATTGTGATAAATTGTAACACTTTTCATGCGAATACCTTTGGTATCTTGTAGCACTTTTCCACTAGGCAGTGTGGTACGATTCCATGATCCGATTGCGTGATCCTACAATTTTGTCATTGCCAAGCTAGCCATATTATAACTGCCACCGAAAAAGTTTGCATACCCGCAGAACAAACCGAAGGAGACTATTAAATTTCACCAGTTCACAGAGCATTTGCTCTCATTTAGTATTTATTTATACCGATCTGTATGTTTATTGTTGTCCACGGCACTTAGAACTGTGAAGCTGTAGTTTTGTGTATTGCTTTTGTTTCACACTGTATTGTTATTTTGTACTCATGCAGTGGATTAATAATTTGGCCTCCACTCTAGGGCCCTTAAGTGTTGTTTTTTAAATATTTTATTTATTTAATTATATTTTAATTCTAACTAAGGTTCTTGTTTCCCCTCCCAAAGATGCACCAAGGATCTGTTCCGATATCTTACACAGTTACCACGGTGACGACCCACGGCTTTCCCATGCACACGGGGCAGCCGATCCCAGCGTGCAACGCGCAGCAGCTCCCAGCATGCTCGGTAATGTTCAGCGGACAGCTCTCTCTGCTCTGCTGCCTTCCTCCTCCTGTGAGTTTGAAAAAGGAAGAGCCGGAAGCGTCAGTGCCGTCTGTGTAGAGCGCACATTCCACTCCGCTCCAGCTTAACGCCAGCTTAAAAGAACTGTTTAACCAAAAGGAAAAAAAAATATTAACGTAGCTAGCTGCTAGCCAGCGCTTGTTTTGGTCAAACAGTTCCTTTAATGCATTTAGATCAGAGCATCATTACAGCCACTGTGCATTATTTATCCCTTTCATCTGAGAATATATCGAGTCATCTGCTTAATTCATTGCATCTGTTTTGTCGACATGGCAGCTCCCACCCTCGTATTGTGTTGAATGCATTATGTGGGTTGAAATGGGTCAGGGTATTTCAGAAAAATTGCTAATTCTGCAGTATGTCTGTAACAGCTGTAGCTTTTAAAATATCAAGCAGAGCAGCTATATTTCAGTTAACGTGCAGATTTTTAAATTAAATTATATGTTCCTGGCCAGCAGGTGATTCTTTCGAGGCATCACAATCTGCATCTTGATGCATAATCAATTATTTGAGGTATAAAAGATGCAGCCAACAATTCAATATAGTGATTTAGAGATGCTTCAATGTAATTCAAGTGCAAGTTCTTTAAAGGGACTTGTAGACACAGAGGCCACGCCTCCTTTATTGGGCTCGACTGTGTGCCGCAGAACCAAATGTCAAGGGGGTGGAGTCGAACCTAATCCAGCTCCTTCCACCCCAAGAGGCTCAAAAGAAAAGTCCCAGGGGCTGGAGGGAACTCAATGTGTTTTAGGCTGGATATAAGTGTGTTGTACAGCATCCTGTGGATTAAGTTTAGGTTTATAGGGAAAGTTGGATCAGGTCCAGCTCCTCTCCTGGACTTTTGGATCTCCACCAAGGATTACTTCAGGCACACAGGCTACGTCACCTTTACTTAGATGGACAGACACAAAGGTCGTCATGCCTCCTTTATTGGGACTGGCAAGCCACAAAGGTCTCGCCCTCTCTCTCTTGTCAGACATTCTAGTGCATCTCTTTTAATGCTTTTAATTTGTAGTCAGACCTGTGAGACACTACATGAGTTGTTGCTTAGTGACATAGTGACTACTTTAAGGCAGATTTTATTTCCTGGTCCTGTAGTTGCCCCTACTTAAAGCCCCCGTTTTGTCTTTACACCACTACAGAAGCATCACCTAACATGGGGAAAGTGTACTTAAGTGTCACTTTCAATAGCAAACTAATCTTAGTGTTTATTTGTGTTTCTGCAGCTAATCCAGGCGTGCACCATGCACCACTTACCTGTGTCTTACCAGGCCTTTCCGCCTCTGATCTCCAGCGAGCATTTCCTCCTGCACCCGAGTCCTCCAGTGGCGCCGCATCAGCCCCCGGCACTGGCGCCACTCAGCCACTTCATCCCCCTGCAGCCCCAGCACCCGCGCATGGTGAGCCACTCACTGGGGCAGGTCTCTTGCCGTGTCTGAATCCATTCCCTGTTCACTATGGTGTACTCTTTGGGGTAAAAGCTGGTGGCTCTAGTTGTTATTCATATCCCTGTTCCTGTGTCTGTTTGTTTATTGTTAGCCACATTAGCATTTTTGAGTGAAGCACATTGAAGTGGGTGTCCTTTGCATGTCTTCCTCAGCCTCTGCAAAGGGTGGAGAACGAGGTGGA
This sequence comes from Pangasianodon gigas, assembly GCA_022758105.1. Classification (NCBI taxonomy): domain Eukaryota; kingdom Metazoa; phylum Chordata; class Actinopteri; order Siluriformes; family Pangasiidae; genus Pangasianodon; species Pangasianodon gigas. The sequence continues at coordinate 22,647,919 of CM040466.1, forward strand.
CCTGAGAGGAGAGCAGCACCATTTGGGAACTTTTTCATACCCTGCGGCTCATCACCCACCAGCAGCCATGCCCCCCTCCGTGCCCCTGCAGTACCACCTGCCCCAGGAACCCCTACACCAGGAGCTGCCCTTTGCGGTGGTGAGGAAAAATGTCAGGAAATTCTCAGAACCACATATGTGCAGTTTCAGGAATGTAACTCCAAACTGCTACAGTCCTGATTGTGCCTAGAGCATGGCCTATACTTATTAATTATTTCAGACTAGTATGCCAGTGCTACTATTTCAGACTATTATCCAGCCTCTCTCCTCCTGCAGTCATTCTTACTAACTCTTACTCACAGATAAGAGTTCCAGCAGTTACATGAACAAACCTCTTAGAGTGCTTTTACATGTGCAGCATTCAGTTAAAAGCGTCACGTCAGACATCAGAATGGAGGAAAACTGTGATCTCGGTGACTAACTGTGGCATGGATGTTAGTGCCAGACGGGCTGGTTTGTTTGAGTATTTCAGAAACTGCTTATCTTTTTAATGATTCGAGCTGACAGGAAGGCTACAGTAACTCAAATAACCACGCTTTACAACCGTGGTGAGCTGAAAAGCATCTCAGAACGCACAAGGCGTCATAACTTGAGAAGGATGGGCTACAATAGGTTCCTATTAAAGTGGCTGGCTGAGAGAACACTTGACATAATTTTTAGGAATAATTCTGAGAGGCTGGATATATATGGGTCCTGGTCTAGGATTAGACGAACCCTTTGAGAGTCAGTAACATTACTGCCGCTGTGCTCAGTCCTGCCACGTGACTGACTGTTGTATCATAGACTGACTGTTGCATCATGTGCTCACGTGTGTATTGTGTGTTTCTGCAGCCGTATCCACACATGCTACCCAGGCGTGGGAGTGGCCAGAGGTATCGCTTACAGCAGCCGCTGCCTCCTCCACCCCCTCCTCCGCCCTACTACCCTGGCTTCCTCCCTTACTTCCTGTAAGAGTCTACTCCACATACATTCTGTCTGATGGACTTTGTAGAACAAAAGTGCTTTACTTCCTTATGCACAATCAAATGCCTTTAAGTTCCTGTATAGTGGACATGTAACACTTTATGCCTACCTAGCAAGCATAAATTGATGTTTCTACACAAAGAGGCAAGATCCTAATTCCTTTTGCTCCCTATGTGGACGGCATGAAGCCAACAAAGTGGGCATAAAATAGTCTCCTTGGTCCCTACAGTCCCTAGTGTGCATGATGCCTTTTATTCCCGACGTAGTGGGCTTAAAGTAATACCATTTAGTCCCTCCTGTGATCGTAGCTTTGCTACGTAGTGCTCATTATAGTAGTATAGTAGTGCTACTTCAGATTTGCCTTCGTCAAACCATTCCAGCTCCGAGGATATTGGGGTTAAGTCATCATAGATCGAGTTTTTGGGTGTGATGAGCATTTAAAAAGCCAAAATGAGAACCTTTAGCCCTGGGTTGGTAACTACATTGTTAACAAATCAGCTGTCTTGACTATTACGGCTACAGAAAGTGAGTTTCTAAGCCAGGTGTTTCAGGGATAATGTGTGTTATATGGCATGTCTGTGTACAGCTCGATGCTTCCTGTGCCTCCGACTGCTGTGGGTCCGGCTATCAGCTTGGACCTGGACGTGGACGACGTGGAGATGGAGAACTACGAGGTTGGTCCTGAGGGCTTTCCTGTTACAAAGTGCTGACACTGGAGACTCCTTCCACAAATGTTAAAAAAAAAAAAAAGTCTTATTACAGAAAACTTATCAATGAATATACGACTTTTTAAAAATATATCGTAAGTTATGTGGAGCGTCCACTATACAAGTCCCCGTGCAAGATGTTACTATAGAAATGCTTGTATTGCATCAGCTGGAGGATTTAGCATGAATTATATCATGAACCTGTGTGTGTGCGCGAGCGCTGCTGAGATCATGCGGATAAGGAGCGTGCGCTCAACATTGTGTTTTCTGCCCCAGGCGTTACTGAACCTCGCAGAGAGACTCGGCGAGGCTAAACCTCGAGGACTGACGAAAGCCGACATCGAACAGCTTCCGTCCTACAGGTTCAACTCGGAAAAACACCAATCAGAACAGACTCTGTAAGTGAGCTGTGCTCATGTTTAATAGCAGGAATTGCAGAGTAATTTTAGTATCTGAAATCCTACTCATCGGTGATATCATTTTTCACCTTTCCTTTCAGGTGTGTCGTGTGCTTTAGTGATTTTGAGTCAAGGCAGCTACTTCGAGTATTACCCTGTAATCACGAGTTTCACGCAAAGTGCGTGGACAAGTGGTTAAAGGTAAGTGGCTCGTATCCCTTCGCACCTCTATACGAGACTCTTCAACACTACGTCAGGCTGATGATCGTAGGTACACACTGGTTAGGGCTGGGCAATATGACGATATAAAATATCGATATCGTTATGAATTGTGTCACAATGCACTTTTCTGAGATATCACAGATATCAAGATATCTTTTTATTTCATTTTTTAAAAATAATTACAAGCTGATTGGAAGCAGCTGATTTTGTATTGAATCTTAAAAATTGTAAAATGTTAAAATTTATTTAGAAATTTTCCTATTTTTCAACATTAATTTACTATTCTAAATATGAAATGAAAGCAGCACTGAACTCAGTTTTTCTGGAAGTTTCTTAGAAAGTCTATATTAACAAAGTGCTAACTGGTGTGTGTGTGTGTAAATGACAAATGTCTGATTCCATTCTCGCTGTCCCACAGACTAACCGCACGTGTCCGATCTGCCGCGCGGATGCTTCCGAAGTTCACCGTGACGTGGAGTGAGTCCGGACCTTCGTCCTTCACTGGATAACAGCACAAACCTTGGAGTGTGTGGTGGGAGCGGGCACACACACACTCACATAATACATGTGCGCACCACCCAACCCTGTGCCCTCCAGCAAAACGTAGAAGCATCTCCTACACACTCCAATCGCTCCCCCTCACCCTCACCCTCACCCCAAACATTCGACCAATAAGCAATCTTGGAATTTGTACGGATTGTGTTAGACCTCCGCTGTGCTTCTCACGCAAGCTACTGCCTCCTCTGAGCCCGGCAAACTCCCACAAACCCCGTTTCGAGTTTTCATTCCCCCGCCTTTATTTTTTTGCCGATTCCAAAGATTAACGTGTGTGGTGTTGGCATCTGTTTACACGGTTGAATGTGTTCTCGCTGTTCGCTTACGAATAATCCAAGCTGTGCTATAGCGGTGTGAAGGGAAGACGGGGAGGAGGTTCGAGGACGTTGCTCAATCGGGGGAGGAGAAAAAAAGCAACCGACGTTTGTCCATTCCACTGTCTTTAAAAAAAAAAAAAGAAAAGAATCGCCTGATCATTAGCTGCATGTTTGTATAGGTGATGGGCTGAAGTGACTTGTTAATAATGTATGTTTTGCAATAATGTATTGATGATTTCAATAGCTCTATCCCAGCTTTGCTAATGTGAGCGTGAACGGCAGTGGCTCCGAATCTTTTGAGCTAACGAAAAAAAAAAACAAGTACTGCAAACTAAACAGGATGAATGTGTGTGTACGTCTGCTCCTGGGCCTCATCGCTGTGGAGTTTTGCACTGTTGCTGCACTGGAAAGGTCACAAGGATGAGGACCTTGTCACGACCTGTGACCTCTGGCCGCCTCCCAACCTGGCTGTACTGCTCGGGGAAGCCCTCCTCTCCTCCATCCTTCACTATGTTTGCTCTCTCCTGGATGGTTTCTCACAGACTGTTGTTTTCTTAGGTTAGCAATACTTTTGACTCGACGAGCTTCTTGCTGCATTTCACGCGCAGGTTCAGCGGGACGGCGGCGAAGGGAATTTCACTTCCACCTGATGTCCAAAAAAACTGACTTTGGAAAAAGGTGCGGTCCCTTTTGCAGAAAGCAATATGTGCAATGAGTGTCTGTCCTGAATGGATCCTTTTTTTTCCCTTTTTTTTTTTTGATATATATATATATATTACATATATTATTTTTTGGAGGACCAGGCTTTTCCTCATCTGTGAGCCAAATATTCAATAATTCAATACACTCTCCAAGGATACAGCTCTGCCTTCTTCAAGACGTTGACAAGCACAAACTTGTTACTAATCGTAAACAAAGAAACAAACAAACAAAAAAATTAGACTCCGTAGTCAGTTTAACTTGTTTTAGATTTTTAAAACTGGTGTTATTTATTGGCTTTATCTTCTGGATTGAGGGGCAGAGCACTAGCACGGTGTATCTTTGGTGCTGTGCGTGTTTGTGAGGTGTGGGGCCACAGTAGCAATGTGAAGTGATGTAAAAGATGTAAAAGCATTGTACGCATAGCATCTAATTGCCGTCTTGTATTGAGACAAAAGAATGTGGAAACGCCCCATAGCGCGTCGTCGACTCTGCTTGTGTGTGCCAGCTGACTGTAGTGATGATAACAACGATTCAAAGAGAAAAGGTCGTCATTAGAAATGCACTGTAAAACCTGCTCAGCTCCTGGTTCGCTCTGCATAGACTCCCAAAAAAAAAAGGAAAAAAAATTCTTTAAAAAAAAAAAAAAACAGGGATGAAATGTTGAAATAGGGTGTTTTTTGCTACGCTAATTATAGGACACAAATATATATGATATATATAAATATAAATATATATATTCTTGCTTCCTTGTGTACACCGAGTAGCAGTTCTGATCAGACTCGCTTTATGGGTAAAGGGACATCGCCGTGATTTTAGCATGCGAGTCTGTACTGATGCTCACCAGGTCAAAAAAACAAAAACAAAACAAAAAAAAAAAAAAACAACAAGCCATTGTGATGAATTTAAACCACACTTTTGATATTAATGTCTATACATATCCGTTCACTGGCATATATTTTGAAAAAGAAAAAAAAAAAAAAAAGAAAAATACTCTCAGGGCCTCTCAGTTAACTTAAAATAAAAGGAAAACAGGCGGAGGGGATGGATTTGAAAATTTCTCAGTTTTCCTCAGGCCGTGCATATTTTACGTGTAATCCTTTTTAACGGTATTTATTACTACACCAGTTAAAGACCGGCATGCAAAGAAAGAAAGAAAAGAGAAAAAAAAAGAAGAAGAAAACAAAAGTGAGAAAAGGCAACGTGTCACAGCAACCAATCATCCGAGTGTTACTCAGACATGTCCATGTTTTCGTACTTAGAACTCGTGATCCTGTTGCAGGAAAAAAATTAACAGTAATAAAAGTGATTTAAAAAAACAAAACAAAACAAAAAAAAACGGTCGAGCGCATTATCCTACCTAAACCACTTCCAAATATTAACAGTGTTTTGCATGGGGTGGGGAAAATATATTAAAAAAAAAAAAAAAAAAGGAACCTGTATTTTTAATTTCAGTGAAATATCTAGACATGTGTGGGCGACTATTTAATCGTGCACAGTATGCATGCGTGTCTTAACCAGATCCCGGCTGGTTTTATCCTTCTTGTTTATTATTTTTTTTCTAGTTTCTAAGTTCTAGTTGGCTTCGGGTTCCGGGGATTTCCGGCTCAGCTGAAAACTGCCATGCGTCGTACTGCACAGAACCGAGCGAGACTTTTAAGAAATGCTAAAGCTGATCATAATTAGCGCGCTTGGCTTGGTGTAGAAGGCCGTTTTTTTTGTTTTTTTTTTGTTTGTTTTTTTTTTTTTGGCTCTCGATCACATTCGTGCTTCTGCTGTTGCCTCAGCGACTGAAACTGACTTGCCTGGAAAAACTCGATCACTGAAAGCCATATAGTGAAACGGTGCTAGATGTCTGTCGCTCCATTCACATTACGGGAATGCAATAGTGTGTGCTATGACTATGACTTTCACGTACTTTATAGCATGCCGTGCTAGTAGTGCCCCTAAAACGGTCAGTTAGCAACGTTCAACAGGGGTTTTTGACTGAGAATCTCTTAACTGTTAAAGGTTACTGTTAAGCGCGTGACGGCGCCTTCATAGCGCGCGCGTCCTCGCTGCGTCGTATTTTACTGCCCGCGCGATCACATCCAGTGCATCTGCCTTAAATTTAAAAGCGTGTATTAAAGGGGACTTAAAAGCGTTCGTCTTGCTCTCACCAAAACTTAATATGTACCTGCCATAGGGTCTTTTACCTTAAACAAGCACTATCTGTAAATGTTACGGTTTAAAAAAATTAAAAAAATAAATTACAAAAAAAAAAAAAAAAAAAAGAGTTCAGCTGCCATATACATAAGCATTTTAGCTTGGGAGGGAGGGAGGGGGAAGTGGAGAAGGGAGGGATGGAGGGATGGAGTGAGGGGGACCTGACAGCTGTTTATACTGTACTCTTATTTAGATTTATAAGCAAATTTTCACAATAATCTGATTCCTTGAACCTCAGTGTTACCTGTACTGAAAAAAAAAAAAAAAATACACATACAAATACATAGAATCTTGTAGTCTTTCTGTGATCTGATTAATAAATAATCTCACAGCTTGTGTGGTGCAGTTGTGTTCCAATAAGCAGCTCCGATTCTTTAGGACTTGTGATTTGTTGATTGCTCCGTAGATGCCACTGATTGTTTACCAATAATTTTTTTTTTCTTTTCTTGCTGTGGGCTCGTTGATTGTTTACTGTTCTAATACTCGCCCTGGGCTGTAGGGGGCGCCGCGTCCACTCCGGAGCCCCACGACACCCCACCACACCCACATCTACACCACCCCGGGGCCAACAACAGGGCCACACCTGTTCTGTGTTAGGAAGTTGTTTTTTTTTTGTTGTTGTTTGTTTTTTGCTTTGGTACTTGCACATTTACAGTTACCTCATTTTTGCCATGTTTGTATTTGGAAGAAAAAAAAACAGCAAAAAATTAAAAAAGCTAATATATATTATATATAGGAAATGGTTCTTAATGCTATAATTTTCATTCCATTTGAATCATATTGTTTGTAGCATTTAACATATAACTAGGTATAGTGTATTATTATATACACGTCTGTATACTGATTGAAATTTTTAAGATTTGTACTTTTTTTAAATGAAAGTTGCTAGTTCTGCTTTACCGAGTAGTGCAATCATATTTTTTTTAATTGTTGTGGCTGATTTGAGAGGGTTGTTCACTAATAAATGTATGATGTATACCAATACTACGCAGACTAAGTAATCCCTGCTTTAACAGACCTTGCACAATACAGCTGTTTACCATTACAGTATCTGTCTGAAGCTTTCTTACACACACACACACACACACGATCCAAGGTTCTTGTTTTGCGTTCACGTTAGCCATGAAGTTAATCAGAAATGCTAATAAAACTGCAATATAAAGCCATCAGGCTTGATTTTTATATGACAGAAAAACCCCAGCATTATACAACAGCTATTTGACTAGGAGAAATGAAGCGTGAGCTCACATCTGTCTGTGATTACCGTTCCGTCTGCTCTTACAACGCAGCTTCATTCCTCATCATGACTTTAAAATTAAGCTCAAAATAGATACAGCAACATTCGCTGTTTATCATTTCTCATTGAACCATTGAATTGCAGCATTTATATTAAAAAAGAAAAAATACGAACACAGCATTTTGTTCTCACAATAACAATGCCTGTGTATGCTTTTAAATAAATATTGTAACTCATAACTTGGCATAAATTTTTTATTCTCTTCATCCCCTACAAAAATATTAAAATCAACATGGCTTAAAGGTTAGCGGTGTCTGCACCAGAATGTTATCAGAGGCAAACAACAACAATGGTTTTAAAATGTTTAATTTAGAATAGGAAAATTACATCTTTACATGAGCAGCCCGTTCAGATGAAAGACGGGAGGCGTTTATGAATGACCACAGGCACACTATGGGCAGACTTTACTACTATAACATACACAGCCACAGAGAAAAGCTGTGGCTCCGCCCCTCCAGGTGAATTTAATGTTATGAGTCACAAACTTTCGTCAACCCTTGTATGGTCATTGTATGTTAGCTGGTCAACTTTGATTTGCTTAAAAAACAAAACAAAACAAAACAAAAAAAACAGTTGGGCTATATTCACGCTTGTCTTTAAATATCTAGGTCGTATTTACAAGGCTGTTCACCTTCCACTTACATGAAACGTTACCTGTCAGGAGGATGGGGCAGATCCTTAATTTAATCAAAGGGAGATTCAGCGATCCCTTGCACACAGCGGCCGTTTCACAGAGCCGAACAGAAAAGGGCCGAGTGCAATCGTGTGTGAGGAAGCGGGGTTTTGGGCTGAATGTCAATCGTCTGTGAGGTCCTGCACGAAGAGCACCTCGGAGCGGCTCAGGCCGGCCTCCTTTAGTGTCGGAGGGTTCGGCTGCTCCTCCGTAGGCAAACACGGCAGCACACGGCGCGGGAAGCTCGTCACGATCTGGAATTTCTCCGGCGTCTCTTTCAAGGAAAACAGGAAGTCGTGGATTATCTAAAAGTGTGGAGAAAGGAAAAAAGGAACACTTGAATACTTTCCACATTCCATATACATCATTTTCACAATATACAATGTGCATCCGGGTATTTAAACTTTCCTGAGATTTTGCTAACAAACTGTATAGCTGTATTACGAGAACCTAAGCTCAAAGGGACAAAAGAACAATGAAGTATCTTGTTTAAAAAAAAAAAAAAAGATTTTACAATCCAATCAGCTACATATAGCAATGGAGATGTCCAGAGTTCTAAAAGTACCAATACTGCCCATCCCTACTAATGGAATTCTTCTCATGGATTGAGACAGAGGCAAAGGTAGGGGGAAAAATTGATTTGTGCCACCTTTAACCCTATAATGCAAGCATGAGGTTGGATGTGTGTGTGGGCTTACCGTCAGAGACTGGGAAAAGAGGAAGCGGCGCTTTACGCGTGTGTCATTGGGCAGCTTGAACATGATTTCCAGGCAGTCTGGGTCGTCCTGTGGAGGCTCGGGGGGAAGACACTCAGACTTGCGCTCTTTTTCTTCAGCCAGTGTCTGTGACCATGGACAGAAACACACACAGACTTCACTATTACTGCACTGTTACACACACAACCACATCCACTTGTCAAGATTAGTATGAGGATGGTAAGTAAGTGATAAGTTTTATTGTAAAACTGCGTGACCAGTCACAATACACTGTACTGTGTACATGACATCACCACTACTACCCAGCTAGTGCACTAGATCTGGGCTGATCAACTGATTTTGTAACCTGTAGGCAGGTAAGTGTGCTTGGTAGATGTTCGATATTGTGTACACCATCAATTCAGTCCCAGAGCATTGTTTAGAGAAAACAATGTCAGTTGAACATGGAAGAGTTTCTTAGAACAACCCCAATTTCAGATTATCCCTTAGTCATTCAGCCTTAACTATAATTTTGTTAGAAAATGTGATGGAAAAACCCACTGCACTGTCTTTACAGTTCATCAGAACAGGCACACCACAGGGTTTTTTTTTTTTTATAGCTAGAATCTTAGCATAACATTGTAAAATTGAGTGCATCCCAAAACTCTAACTGTAGTCTCCTTGATTCCTTGATCATAAGTCGAAGGAAGTACCAATTTCTAAAATGTACTCAGGAGCGAGGAGAGAGGAGGCCGTACATCGCAGGCTTTTTTTAACTTTGAAATGTGGCATACGTTTACAGTGGAAAAAAAAATCCACCTCTCTCGCAAAGATATAAAAAAAAAGTGATACAATACTAAGAACCACAAATACAAAATGAATCCTCATTTTAATTTAATTAACGTCATCAATAAGTCACTTGAAAGTGACACGGCAGTGAGTTAGGACATCTCATTTCATAAATACGTTTGTTCTCATTTCCTTTTCTCGCATATTTTTGCGAAAGGAAACGAAGAGGCACATTTTTAGAAATGAGAAGTGCCTCATGAACAGATGTGTAGATTTTGTTGATCACCCTCTGCCTCCTCTCCTCGGCTAGACGGGTCTGGCGTGCCGCCTCTTCCTCCTGCCGTCTTTGCTCCTGCTCCTCCTTTTTTTTGCGTTCCTTCTCCTGATCGGCGCGCAGAGACTCCAGGTACGCCTCGTCCTGCTGCTGCCGCAGCACCTGCGTCTGGTTCCTCTCTTCCCTGAGAAACACGGGATCAAATGTCAGGATCATCTTGCTTTTAAGCTTTTGCCTTATGCGTATGCATGTCTAACATTTATGTATACAAATAAATCTGTTACCTTTCGAGCCTTTCGGATGTCAGGTAAGTCTGATTGGCCTCCATGATGAAGTTGAGCTGGTTGATGAGATCCTCGGGCTGGATCAGACCCTCCAGCCTCCCCACCACAGTCATCTTGCGGTCCTTCAGCATGATCATGGCCAGGAAGGGATATGTGTTCTCCCGCAAAGCCTGAGACACTGAACACAGTCACAGTACACCATGGTTAAAGGATTACTCCAGTAGTTTTTAAATCTACCACATATGCATATGAATTTTTATGCTGACCTGTGTTGGAAACCTGCTGACTCAAAACTCACTATTATCGGAAGTCTAAGGGCAATTGGTGGGGCAGCAAACCAGTAACCCAGAAGTTGTTAAATTTGGTTTTTAGCTAGGTTCTCATCAGAACTTTATACATTTCGGATAGTGTACGCCTACAAGCGACAAAACCAATGCTAATGCTAATCTACTGCATGCCATCGTATGCCAGCTCAGACAAGTGCAAAAAACAGAAGTGCCACTAGTATTCTGTGGAAAAAAATCCCTACAACTAATGCCGACTGTGTGACGTTTACCTCTGTATCCTTCAGGCCTGCTAGTGGAGCACGCCCAGAACAGCATCCGCGTGTTGATGAAAGTCAGTACCTCTTCAATACATAATGTGTTTCTAAGGGAGGGATTGGAGGAAAAGAAATGAACTCATACTAACTGCAAAAATAAAGGATATGGATAAATACTGAAGTAAACAGAGTTCAAACCTGCAGAATTCATCAGTGTCCTGGTGGTCTTCACCATGAAGGTAAACTAACAAGTAGCGGAGTTCCCGTTTGGCATCGTTCAGAGCCTGAAAGAGGGAGAAAAAGCCAAAAAGAAGCTTTACAGTCTGTTTAAGAATAACAGCAGCTCTGACAGTAAATCACAAGTTTATATTAACGTGCTCTTTCTAATATGTTATTGTTTCTATAGCAACAACTTACACGACAAAGGCGGAATGATGTGCAATCTGGTCAGCATACCTGACTATATGTTCCCTGGTAGAAAACAGGATGCGATCGTCCGTATTTCTCCTCAAAACTATGTATAAAGGACACGACGTCTCCGACGGGATCCGTGACGCGACCCCGTGGATCTGGCCTAATAAATCTCAGGGCAAACCTGAATACAGAGACAAGACAGCATGAAGGATATCACGAAGTCAAAACACACAACTATCAAATATTACTCATTCTTAATTACTGTCTAGACATGCTTAGTAGGCATTGACTTACACAATACGTTGCAAAATACAGTACAGAGAATACTGAGAGTAATATGGACATCCCTTTTAGATCAGCTTGCTCTATGCTACTGTCAGAAGTTACTGCATATGAATTCGACACCAAAAACATATAAATCACAAATCCATAGCCAAATTTCTAAACTCATTATGCTATATACACTTTAATAGTAGGAGGTTTTTCAAAAATCCTCGAAATCATGTACTCTGGCAGCACAAGAATTCATTTTTGTTAATTGTTATTCATAATTTCAGCGTGAAAATTCCATAAATTAAAATTATTAGCAGTAACAGGGACTGAAATTATGAGTCAATAAAATTTACAGATTTACAAATTTTATTCAGAATTTACATTTTTGAAAATAATTCCATAAGAGCCTACATTTTCTAAACTGAGAAGCTTTGAAGCTCAACACGCTCTGAGGAAAGCACTATCCGCCCTCTTCCACATACATGAGCTCATAGATGCCCATGATTGGCTAGTGTTGCTCTGATCAACAGGGGAAAGAGAGTATGACATCCCTCTCAGTCAGAGAGCACAGCCAGTTTTGCTCTCTTCACTCCCTGTCAAGGATGGGATTCGAACTCACGATGCACTGACAATAGGGCAAACACTTATCTGTTGTCCCACTCGAGAGCCAATGAGATTACTAATAAGTAAAAGATGCAAAAAAAAATAAAATACTATACTCTGTGGCCAACTATTTGTGGACTCCTGACCATCACAACCAAATGTGGGTGTTTCCCAAACTGTTGCCACAAAGTTGGAAGCACAGAATTGTCTAGAATGCTGTAGCATTAAGGTTTTCCTTTGCTGGAACTAAGAAGCCCAAACCTGTTCCAGCAGGACAATGCCGCTGTGCACAAAGCGAGCTCCATGAAGACAAGTTGTGTTAAGATTGGAGTGGAAGAACTCCAGTGTCCTGCACAGAGCCCTGACCTCAACCCCACTGAACACCTTTGGGTTCTCTCTAATGCTCTTATGGCTGAATGAACACAAATCCCCACAGCCACGCTCCACAAGCTACTGGAAAGCCTTCCCAGAAGAGTGGAGCTTATTGTTACAGCTAAGTGGGGACTAAATCTGGAAATGGGATGTTCACTAACCACATGAATGTGATGTCAGGTGTCCACAAACTTTTGGCCAAACTTTTTAAATGATAACATTTCCATATCATCACCCATGAAGTCAAGCAATTATATTTTTAATATCAGTTTATTGATTTGTTATTACCTGAATATGTCCATAAGTGTGTAATATGTAAACCTGAACGGGAGCATTATCAAATAGTAACTCCAACCTAATAAACCCTAAAAAAAAAAAAAGAAAGAGAGAATGACATTGTTAAATATTTGATTAAAGAAAAAAGAAATTTCAGAGAGATGTTATGAGCAGGGATGAGTGAGAGCACTCACTCTAGGCTGAGGCCTTGAGACAATATAGCTATATACTCTGTGGTCTCCTGTGTTGACCTGTAAGGGTCTGGCAGGTGGCGGGTTAAACACACTCGGAACTCCTTCCTGTTCATTTAGTCTGTCTTGTACTGCAGCCTGAAAAAATATATACATAAAAAGACCAAATAAGCACTGTTTCTCAGAATGAACACTGACCTCCACACATCCAGTCAGTATGGAGGATATTAGTCCAACAGTTCTGAGTTTGGCTAGATGAGTAATGACGCTGTATATTTTGACTTTTTACATTGTTCTGCTCTGGTTATTGCTGACTCGTTCACAACACCTCAATCAGTAACACATGCAAAGCACAACAGAAGAGCGCTCTGGGTGCAGATGAACATCTGGCACAGTGAGGTGCATGTGTGTGTGAAATTCGAGCCGTGTTTCTGCTTGCTGCTGAGCTGTCCCTCTCGAAAATAATGACTCTGCACTTGTCAGATAATGAGCAGGTGAGTTAATGCCATTTCTAAACATATATATTAGCTTCGCTGTTGAATTCTCGATTCTGATTGGTCAGAAGGTGTTGATTAATTTTCTATAACAGACTCTAGGTGCAGCTGCAAATCAGAGGTAGTAGTAATATGTTATCGTTTGCATAGTAACAGCTTACACAAGGACTTGTATGATTGACACGTCACAAACTAATTAAAAATGAGTGTAATTGTCGATTTGGTGACATTTGTTGTGAGGGAAAGAAAAACTCTTTTAAAGAAGCAAAAACCTGGGATTTAATGCTTTTTAAATGTGACCCTTCCAGGCTTTCCAGTAGGGCTGAGCAATATGATATAATATTGATATCGTGATATTATGTCATAATGCATCTTTGTTTTTTTTTTTTAAACAAACAAACAAACAAAAAACCCTATGACAAGAATTGACAAAGGTCAGTTCTGATTTTGGGTTGTGTTTAATTGTTCATGGGATTATTGGTGAGTTGTGGGTGTGGTTTTATAAGTTAGTTTCACTGAGACATATAAATTAAAGCAAGACAGACAGTCAGGCAAAGTAAGGGGGGAAAAAAGTGGAAAATAGTAAAACTTGGAATTTGGCAGCAAGGGTTTATCATTTGTATTGAAATTTCATGAAATTCAGTTTCATCCTATTTATTTTTTATTTTGTTTCATCCATACTGAGCGCAGCCATCGTCACATTCATCACCTCGATGTTCCAGTTGTGCTGTTCTAATGTGCGCCGGCATTGGTCCATTGACTCCAGTCCCGTCAGGTCCTGTCAGGTCAAAAAAAAACAAAAAACCTTATTCAGCAGCAAATCAAGAAATTAGACATGCTATGATAAGGAGACTGCTTTATCATAATCAGAAAAATGACATTACGTAGACAACATGTACACTTTTAAAATAATCTATAACAAGAAGAACTGGAGCAAACCCACATGGACACGAGAAAAACGTGCACCGAAACTCCTCACAGACAGTAACCTGAGCTCTGGAGCTTGTGAGACGGCGACGCTACCCTGCGCACCACCATGCCGCTCAGGCTGCTTACTTAATAAAAACCAAGCAGTTTATCTTTTTCTGTTCTTAGAATTAAGATACACTATCTGGCCAAAAGTTTGTGGACAGCTGACCATCACATTCATGTGACTGTTGAACATCCCTTCCCGATTTAGTCCTCGTTTGCTCTTATAATAATCTCCATTCTTCTGGGAAGGCTTTCCAGTAGATTTTGGAGCGTGGCTGTGGGGATTTGTGTTCATTCAGCTATAAGAGCGTTAATGAGGTGTTGGGTGAGGAGGTCTGGGATGCAGTCGGCGTTCCAGTTCATCCCAAAGGTGTTCAGTGGGGTCGAGGTCAGAGCTCTGAGGTCGTCCACTCCAACCATGTCTTCATAGAGCTCGCTTTATGCATTGTCATGCTGGAACAGATCTGGGCTCGACCCCTTACTTCCACTGAAACCAAATTCTAACGCTACAGCATACAACGACTTTTAAACAACTGTGTGCTTCCACGTTTGTGGCAACAGTTCGGACAAGAACCACATATGGCTGTGATGGTCAGATGTCCATAAACTTTTGGCTGTATAATATATTTATTTCACTGTTTTCAATTTTTTTTTTTAATAATGTAAATTCAGAGACTGATATTTTTTGGTTATGAATGTAAAAAAAATGATCAGGAAAATATGACATCATGTAGAACTGATGTACACTTTTAACATAACAAATAGAAGTATTTATTTCTTTTTACTTATGGTATTTCAGTGCTTAAGGTTGTATACTATTTACCAGAAGGTGTGGAGTTTAAATCCTGGGAGCTGTCACAGTCAAAACCCCCAGATGAATATATTTAAATGCAAATGACTCATTGTATGTGAGTTGGTTGTCATCCTAGCTAGCAAGCTAGCCATCTCCAGAAATGCAAAACCATTCAAGAGTAATCATAATAATTAATATTTTCAATAGCTAGATATATAAATAAGGGTTAAAGCCAGCAGAAGAAGCGCGAGGTGTCTATCCTAACAGAATGACAAACACTCGCGTGCTGGGGAAATAACCGAGCCAACTAGCACAGCTAGCTAACAAAGTTGATACTAATTGACAGCTGTTAATGAGATTTGTTTTAGTTAAGTATAATTAGGTACTTTGTTTTATCAGCTTTATATACTCGCAATTATATTTCGTACAAATCCGAAAATTAAACTAAGCAGAATGAACTAAAAGGCTGAGGTAGGTAACCTAGCTACGCTGACGGAGACTGGCTAGTTCATTTAGCTCACGTTAGCTAGCTATCTAGCTGAAAAAAAGACTGATTTTAAAATCTCACTTATTGTAATATGAACTGAACCCTACCTGAAATAATTATTCACTAAAAACTGTGCTTTAGACCTAACCCGAAAACGAACCAGACGCTACCTGAAACTGGAGGAGTTTCTCAGTTTGAGCCTGAGATAATTCCTGCTCCTCTGGCGCCGCCATCTTACCTCGCCAATCCCCTTCGAACACAACGTGATGACGTTTAAGCCAAGGCGACGTCCGCTGACACGTCAAACGTCACGTCGAGGCTCTCGCGCCTCCACGCGCCTGCCGCCTGCTGTACTGGGGGAGACACGAGGGTGTGTTCAAAAATTACAAAACAGGAGACACGAGGCTATGTTCAAAATTACAAAACAGGAGACACGAGGCTGTGCTCCAAATGACAAAA
>CM040466.1:22667019-22715061 GCA_022758105.1 Pangasianodon gigas
TAATCACATAAGATCCTGTATACTAAGTCGAAATGATGAGAAAAGAAGTCAAAATTTTGAGATACTATCTCATAATTTCAAAATGCTAAGTCATAACATTGTTATGGTTCTAACATAACACTATATCGTGTAATGATGACCTGTAATCACAAAATTATGACTTATCTCATAAAGTATGACTTAGTATCTTGAAATCATGATGTATTTTATAATTATGATACAGCATCTTATAATTATGACATAATTATGACAGTATATTGAAATTATGATTTAGTATGTCATAATTATGACACAATCTCTTGAAATTATGACTTAGAATTATTATATAGTATCTTAAAATTATGACTTGTCATCTCATAATTTTGACATAGTATCTCGAAATTATGATTTGGTATGTCATTAATATGACACAGTATCTTGACATTATGACTTATCACATAATTTATGATATAGTATCTCGAAATTATGACTTGTTATCTCATGGTTATGATATAGTATCTCAAAATTATGACTTGGTATGTCAGAATGATGACATAGTATCTCAAAATTATGATTTGGCATCTTATATTTATGATGTAGTATCTCGACCTTATGACCTGGTATTGTATGAATAAGTATCTTGAAATTATGACATTAACTAATAATTATGAGACAGTAAACAGGAATTTTAAGTGCCGGAAATGGGCTTCCATATTTATTTATTTAATTATTTTTATTTAGCGTAGTCAAACTGCGTCCCTTCTGGCTAATGCCTACGGCGCATGCGCAAGACATGCACGCATGCGCAGTACAGACAGGCAGGTGAGTTGTGTTTCGTGTTGGGGTAGATGGTCCATCATGGCGGCAGCGTCCACTTCTGTAGAACAAGCTTCAGCGGCGGAAACAGCGCCGCCGGTAGCCGCTGCTTTTGACCTGTCAGACCCGCCGGTTATCGACGGCTTCACGCCTCTTTCCCGGCCCAGAGAAGAGGCTTTTAAAGACAAGTTCATCCGGAAAACCAAAGAAAACCCGTTTGTCCCTATCGGTGAGTACTGACCAATAAGCAGCTAGTTTGAATTTAATAAACGGTTTGAGCTGCTTTTCATGTTAATAATGCTTTTTGAAAGTTTAACTCAGATGTCTGTTCTGGTTGAGGAGTTGCTCTGAAGCTTTATGTCCTTCATGAGACACTGTAACACATGGCTGAATAGTGACCTCTGAGTTTCTAATAGCAGGACAGTGGACAGAAAAACAAACAGTGCAGTCTTTAACTTAACTTCAGTATGTGTTATTGATTAAACTTAATAATTTTAATGAATAAAACTCAGTTTTCTGTGAACTGAAATAAAAAAAGATAAATGACAACCTATGCGTGACACTATAACGACTTATGTAAGGAATGGGGGCGTGACGTCATAGAAAAACAATCAACAACATTATCCCAAAATGTTTTATTCCTCTTATACCACAGCACTTTGCCATTGATTCCATTTTTCTATTTATTAAAGCATGACACATACTTTCTATCTATTTATAGTTATATTTAATGTTGTGGCATGGCGGAGAAACGAGTTAGTTCATGTTATCATTTACACTGTAACAGCTATAAACAGTCGTTCCTTCATCAGCCTCTTTTTTCCTGTCTTTTAAAGTTAACAAGACAAAAAATGCAGTTTGTCATGTTACTAAGAAACTGCAAAGCACAAACTAATCTGTCTGAAAACTTGTTTCAGAGTGCCAACACTGGAGACTCCTTCCTTAAATGTTAAATAAACGTCCCTGAGTAAGTTGTTACAGTAGAAACGCTAACGAATTAGAACAAGTGCGTTGATATAAAAATGTGATTTGAAATACAGCCAGAGCTGCTGTTATAGAAAATTAATCAACATCTTATGACCTATCAGAATCCAGCATTCATCAGCGCTGTGGTATAAAATGAAAATAATGCGCCTTGGCAAAGTTAGCAAATTGTTTTTAAAAAAAGAGTCAATTGTGGAATTCTGAACACTGAGAGGGAACAGTTTGTCCCTAAACGTTTGTTCCCTTTCTCCGTACTCATGGGGATTTAGTGATGCGTATGAGCATCCCATACAAACAAACCAAAACAGGAAGTGGCTGTTTAAATCAAGAACACTGAAACTGGACTTTAAAACCCCGAACATGAGTCTGTCTGAGATGTGATTGCACAGAAATGTAAAAATTGACATGGACTTATACAGTGCCTTGCATAAGTATTCACCCCCTATGTGTAGCGTTACAACCTGGAACTTAAATTGACTTAATTGAGATTATATGTATATATAAATCTACACAAAATAGCCTATAATATTGAAGTGTGTGTTTGGGGTCAATATAGTTTGCAAAATTATTTATTTTGTTTTATTATTATATTATTATTATTAGCTATTCACAACACAACCATAGCCCGACACAAGCCAAATCTGGGCTTTATGGAAGAGTGGCAAGAAGAAAGCCATTATTAAATTATTAAAAGCTATTTAGAGGCTTAGCACATTTGAAAAAGTTTCTATGACCAAAGTTGAACTTTTTTTGGTGTTCATACAAAGCATTAATTTTGGCGGAAACCGAACACTGCTCATTACCCTGTACAGTGAAGCATGGTGGTGGTAGCATCACGATGTGGGGGGGGGATGCTTTTCATCTGCAGGGAATTGGAACCTGGTCAGGTTTGTGGGAAAGACGATCCTAGAAGAAATTATGAATCTCTGCAAGAGATTTGAGACTGGGGCGGCGGATCACCTTTCAACAGGACAACGATTCTAATCATACTGCCAAAGCTACTTGAAAATTGCTGTTCACCAACAGTGTTCTCAGAACAATCTCAGAGAGCTTGAGCACATTTGCAAAGAAGAATGGGCAAAAATATCAGGATCCAGACGTGCAAAGCCGATAGAGACCCGGAGATTTAATGTGTTTTGTTTCCGGGCTCGTAATTTTCTCAGAATATTTGAATCGCATGCATTTACCCTTGATTGAAATCTAATTGCTGTAGTTAACATTAATAACCAAACCAGCTCAGTATGTGGCATCTCCATCTTTCTGTGTTCCTTGTTAAGCAAAAGATGAGGTGTAAAAGGAGTCTCAGACTGCATGAGGTCGCTTTGAATGATTGGATTTATGTTTGTTTTAAATGCGTTTTGAGTGCATTTACTTGGATAATGATAATCTGAATCTGGACACGACCCAAAGGATCTTCGATGCTTCGATGGTTGTGTATTTATTTATTTATTTATTTATTAATAAAAAAAAAACAATTGTTTCCGGCTCTTCAGGTTGCCTGGGCACTGCAGGAGCGCTGATCTACGGCCTCCGAGCCTTCAAACAGGGGAAGACACGCCAGTCCCAGTTGCTTATGCGCACTCGCATCTTCGCTCAAGGATTCACCGTCGTGGCCATTATAGTGGGCGTCGCTGCAACGGCACTAAAACCCAGACAGTGAAACGAGGGTTCAGAGTTCAAACCTGGCCGCACCTTTTCCTCATGGCTCGTGTGACCGACTGCCTGATCTAATAAAGTTTTTCTCGGTTGTCTTCGGTCGGCAAGTGTCGCGAGAGTGTGGAACCCTGCTGCAGTTAGGCGTGTTAGTTATACATTGTTGTATATTATCTGTTTTTCCATTTAAGATTTCTTGTAAAATCTTGTAATAGAATGAGATGAGGGGAATGTCAAACGTTCCCCTTGTGAAAATGAACAGGCCAAAAATAAAATGTTTGTATGTTTGATGGATGAAGTTTGCTTCTTGAGTTATGACACTGGAGATATGACATTAACCCTAAGTTCACACTAGCCGGCAACAAAGCAATCAAGACTTCAGCAAAAAAGCGACGTTTGAATTGATCTTTCAAATTAGATATGACTCCGTAAAGCAACAAATCCAAACTCTCGGCTCAAATGATTCCTTGGACCAATCCAATGACACATGCGGTCTGACTTTTCTTCAGTTCCCCACTCACAACCTGCAATTAGATCCCATTTACTGTTTGGCGAACAGAAATGGAAGAACAAGTCGAATCTGACGGGTATGCCTCCGCCAGCAAGTCTAGTCCTGCTTCTTACTAATTTGTATGTCACAACTACCCTTTATATCAAACATTATTTCAGACATTTGGCCTTGCTTGGATCATTTCCAAAATCTAATCAGTTCATTTGTGGGTTACAATGACGATTCCGTATAAATCCTACAAACATTTGTTCTTGAGATGATATGCTAAAGAGAATCTCGAATCCCAGACAGACACACGGACGGACTGATGGCAAAAATCGCAGCTAGTCAAAAATGGGCCTTGAGTTCTTGAACATGAACGCACAAGTAACATCTTTGTATGACATAATGAAAACATAATGAAAACACCCCCTCTCAGTGGTGGAGGCATAAAAACTTTATAACCATGGCTTCATTTTATCTTGTCGTATACGACCATTTCTCATCAGAATTAAAATAACTATACAAACTACAAACAACTCGAGCGGCGTGACACTTACTAGTGTGAACATAGAGTAAGAGATGTTACTAAGAGATATGAAAGCTATTAGTTTGGAATTACTTCATTTTTGGTTGCACTATTGCTATCACTAAAAGGTCATGATGTTAAATTTTTTCACAATGCCAGTTGAAACAATTGGAATAAACAATCTCAACCATGAAAACCTGTTTTTTTAATTTTTATTTTATTGAGTTCTGCATGTCAGAATTGTGTCCACGTTTTCATACACGCACAATTACGATCGAGTTTGGAAACATTTCAGAAGGTATTCCATTACAATTCACTTAAACCTCTACCACGTCCTACCGTTTGCTAAAAGTGTCTCTAATAACGTGAAACAAACCTGAGATGATCATCCAGACAAAAATACACCAAACCCAATGATTTTTTCCTACATCCAAAGAACTGAATTGAGCCGTGTCCGGAAAACCATCCCAATATATTTTTATTTATTTTTTTTTCATTTATAGCGTAGTCAGGCATGAACATACAGTCTTTGGCAGCCAGTAAAAACCACAATCTGTCGCACAGCACAACAGAGCTGGTCCGCTGAAAGGCAAGTAACAGTTTTTAAATCTGTCTTGGAGAAAAAGGCCTCAAAGCTGTAAGACAGTAAATGTAACTGATGGTAAATATAAATATCTGTAACACTTCAACACATGCTCAACTGATTATATCTGAACTGGGATGAGATGAAATACTAATTAAGGCAAAGCCTGCTACAGCTCAAATCCGAAATTTTATAATCAATACACG
This sequence comes from Pangasianodon gigas, assembly GCA_022758105.1. Lineage (NCBI taxonomy): Eukaryota > Metazoa > Chordata > Actinopteri > Siluriformes > Pangasiidae > Pangasianodon > Pangasianodon gigas. The sequence goes on from CM040466.1 coordinate 22,672,260, forward strand.
CGAGCCCGAATGGTATAAACAAGACCACCAATAAATAATCCACTGAACAAATAACCTACTTGAATATAACTGTTCAATATTTGTTAGTTTTCCAGAAATATTTGGGGGAAATGGGATTTAACTTACAATACAACAGGTTTGATGGAAATAGGAAAACAAGAATGGATAGAAGTCAAGAATTATTGCCAACCTTCATGAACTTGAGCAGAAATAAGCAAAACATGCAATAAGCAATACTATGAGCTACAGTATGAATACGCTGTATTTTACTTTGAATGGAAAATTAAAATACCCTCGTTTTTGCCGTTCTCTGAAGAGTAACAATAATCTGAGAGTTTTCAAATCTCAGTTTAATCAGTGTAGGGTTAGCACAATGATAAAATTATTAGCAAAGTTAGCATAATTATAAAATTATTCGCAATACTCGTCCGATTATGTCATTCTGCTATTTAGACCAATTAAAGCATGGTTTCCCAAATTGGTCTCCCAGACAGTGGATCCCCAGACAGTCCACATTTTTGATACCTCTCATCATCTAACACATCTCTGAGGCGTTAATTCGAATCTCAAATCCCATACTGTAGAATATCACTGCTGTAGGGAACAGTATTTGCGATTCAACATTTTATGACGCACAATTATTTGACCTGAAACACACCAGTGTAAAGGCGCTGCCTGTAGACCGAACACGTGATTACAGAAATCCGCTCCTTACATTTGTAACAGTGAAGCTTCGTTTGTCAGTGAGTCGACTCATCGAGTCGTCTCTTTCCGGTGAACGTTGTAATCAAAAATATGCATATGTAATCAGAACGTTTCCATGGAAACCTCTTTTTAACATTTGACCATGTGGTTATATGTTATATGTTGCTGATTTATTTAAATATAATATAACAATTATTTAAACCTATTTTTTCTGACATCCAATGATAAGTAAATGTTATTCTGTTAATTATAAAATGAAGGTAGAGGTTTCAGGCAAAGAAGAACAATCAACAATCAAAATATCGCAAACTTTTGTTCAGTTTTGGCATTTTTTCCTATCAGCCATTTGGGAGCCGAAAGAGTCGACTAATAAGAGTCAAATGATCTGACTCGCTAAAAAAAAAAAAGAATAATAATTCCCATTACTAATCTGCAAATCTGAAGTTGGATGCTACCATTTTAGCTTGCTGGCTCTCTCAGTGCATGCGCATGCGAATCAAACCAAAGAACAGTGCATTATGGGTATTCAGGACTGCTAGAGGATATGGTGGTGTATTTCAGATACCAAAAATACTAAAACAGCACATTTTGGACCAGCATTTTGGATAGATGTCCAACTGTTGTCATCAGCCGCCATGTTGTGGCATTTAATGCATTTAAAAGTAGAACATCTGGGTGTCTCTGAGGACCAATTTGGGAAGAACTGAATTACAGAGAGCCTGATAATAATAAATAGTAACAATATACAGCAAATCAAATTAAACCTGCATACAATTTTGCCTTCTGTTCCTTATAAAATAGTTTCTTTTGGTAAATGTTGAACATCTGATACTGCTTTTGCTGTTTAATGTTAGCTTTCTTCAAAATTGTGATGCGTAACATGTCTTCAAGTACAGTGGCAGGATCATTTCTGCCATTTTGTCCACCCAGAGTCTTGTGTCTGTTCAATCTGTGTTTTTAATTTTGCTCTGAGGTGGTCTGAGGGTCACACTCCTGCACTTGATCCTCAACTAGCCTACTCAAGAGGCACAATTCTCCTTTTCTGGCATAAAAACAGGCAAAAAAACAAACCAGAAAATGCTTTTCTGTCAGTTGATACAGATTATGTGTAACAGAAATGTTTTTTTTTTAAATTTCAATTCACCATACCCCTTAAATGACAGAAAGAAAACCCAAACATTTAGTGTGTGCTAAAATAAAGTGCGAGAAGGACAGGGAGAGGGAGATGGAGAGAAGGTGAGACGTGAGGCAGAGTGAGACGAGGCCTTAGCGAGCCAGCGGCGTCTGTTTCAGGGAAATGAGGACGGAGCGCATTCGGGACACGTCCTTCGTCTGGCGGCTCGTCTTGGGGTTGAAGTCGCATAGCCGTGCCACTTTCTCCCACTCGGTGCCGGGGCTGTCGTCGTCGCACTCCTTCAGAAAGGCGTCCTCTGACGCTCTATACACACACACACACACACACACGATAAAATAATTAGGATGGACATCAAGGATCCTTTCACGGCAACACAGAACTCATGCCATGCAATTCACCACCACTAGGGCTATATAATTTAAAAAAAACAAAAAAATCACAAATAACGGATTTTTAATTCATTTACTACAGTGAATCCTGTAGACGCACACATGCACTTTGACCACAGACAACATCACAACCACTTTATATATTCAGCAAGAAGACCTCATACTCATACTAACAAGCGACAACGTGACAGGACGTCATTAATTTCCTAAAGTTAAAGACTTAGGAGCAATTCCAGCAAAGGTAACAATTAAGATTTTCTCAATTCTATGCAAATTTGTTAAGCAAAGAACCCGAAATAATTGGCTTTGGTAAATCGTAGGGCAATTTGGTAAATCACTACTCATGATTTTTTTTAGTTCTTACTTGTATATGATTGCTAGGAAGCGAGCAAACCCTTGTGAGCCACGCTTGGAATAAATAAATCTTTAAAATGCAATTTTTGAAACGAAGCAGACGTTTTCGGAACTAGTGTATATACAGTCAAAAGTGTCCAGATTGCAGCGTGTGAAGAGTTTCCCCCCAGAGCGAGTCTCTATCGGCGAGCCTCTCAGCGTGTATTTGATTAAGGTGGGGCGGTGATGAGGTCATTTCGCTGATTTGTCCTTGGCAGAAACTTTGGCAAGAATGTGACGGGAGACATACACAAAGCCTATCACATCAGAGTTGGGCTGTTTGTAGAAAGCCTTATCAGCGATCCTAATGCGCAAGCAGGCAAAAGAAGAAAGAGAGACAGACACACAAAGGGAGGGGGAGAGAGTCAATTTTACACAGGCTACACACAGAGAGGTGGAGAATTCTCTAGATGGTGAGAAATAGTAATGAAAGAGAGCTTTCAGAGGTCAGTTGGCAAAACAACATTCACGTTTTCAGTCATTAAGGAACAAAATCATTGCTTGTTTTCAGGAAACAGGTAAATCTTACTCCATAACTAAATGATTGTTTACTGTATTAACGGCAATTCTACTTCGAACGAGTGGAAAATAATGAATGTTTTTGGAATGGAATATGCCATAACCTGCCTTAAATATATCTCATATTTCTAAACGCTAGTGCTGTTGAAGTTTAAAATCAAACCTGTTTTTCCGTATCAGGTCTGTCTCGAAGTTCATCAATGTTGGAGTAACACAGCTTATTCAGATTGAAAACTAATCAAGCACATTTTCAGCATTCTCGATAATACAAAACCAATTTTTTTTTGCCAACACAAATGTAAACTGATTCTAATATGATTATTCCAGATTTCTGGAGGGATGTTTGTAAGTCCGGAGTCAAATGCCAATTGTTTTTTTTTGTTTGTTTTTTTTCCCCCCATTACACCTGGCACATGGAACACATTCAGGAGTCAGGACTTTGTTCAGCAGCATGGCTTGTCATCACTTATAGCATGCTGTGCAGGTTGCTTTTGTTTAGCCATCATTGTGACTGACTAGCTTTTCAGCACACATACAAAACCCAACCAGGCTCCTCAGGGCTAGCTTGTAATGACGTGTTGAAGTGTAAACTGCCTGAAACAGCTGTTAGAATGAAAGCAAAAATTAATCTGGTAAGTACTCACTTTAACGGAAATCACTTGAATGGAAATCATTTGCTTCCAAAAGCAAGTTTTTCTAAATAAAGACAACCCTGAATGCTTGTCATCTTCAAACTGCTTATTCATTTAGCTACATATTCACTACCCAGATTTGCTGTTGATAATTCAGAGGTCTGTGATAACAATAGTGTTTGATTATCGTGATGTTTTCATCTTAAAGACACAATACTGTACAAGAAATGGACAGAATCTATTAAGGAATAACACACTGGGTTATGACCGTGCTGTTATTTGAAAAAAAAAAAATTCTAAATTTAATACATTTTATAAAATATAAATTTTTACTGACTAGTAAAAAGCCGATGTGTGTAGTGCAGCAGGCGCTGAGATTCAGAACAAGGTGCGCGTTAAAGTTACAGCATCGAGGTGCGTTGCACCACCCTGACCAAATATACCAAATAAAAACTTATTGTTTTCTAAATGAGAGGGAAAAAACCCCACCTGGCAACTACCACTAAAAAAATAGCCTGGACATGTAGTTATCTTGTTTGCGCTGATTTGTCCATCCCTGCCATTGTTACTCACAGTTACAAGCAACTGACTGGACATCAAAATTTATTCTCATATCAACAGCTTCACTTTTATTGCAGGCATTAAATAAATATACAGCAAATATGGCAACACGTTAATTACAAGCTAACTATATTTCCAGAGAAATAAATACTCCGTGTAAGACCTCGTCAGTAATAAACAATCAAGCTACTGTTGGTGTGATTTAGTTGAAACAAGGTCTCCAAAAGCTGTCATACCTCTCATAGTTATTGGAGAGGTTTTTACTTCACTGACATTCTGGCACAGACCCAAAAACTGAAACAAGCTCAAAGAGAACATATTCCTTCAGTTTCACCGCTGTCTTTCGCAATGACGTTGTGGTGAAATACCTGTTGTTGACTTTATTCTTCTCCATTTGCTCCTGTTGGTGAGCGTGCCAGTCCTCCAGCTCCTTCTTTGCCTTCTCCCTCCACTCAACTTCTGCTGCTTTGGATGCTGAATCTGCAGAACAAAACAAAACAAAACCTCTGTGCAACTCCTACAGTACTAATTAGATGGTTATACGTATATGATGATGGAATAGTTCCAGAGAGATCAAAATAAATAACATTTAGATGGCTAGTATACAGTTTTTACAAAAAGAAGTGTCTGAATACTTATTTTCCCTCACTGTCCACTAGCCTTCTGCTGAGTTTCATTTACCCACCTAAGATGAATAAGCTGTGATTGAAACTAAATTTCTGTAGAAGGTTTCAACTCGGGAACACCGCTACAATGATCATGAAGTCATGCTGTACTGCCATTTCTTTAAACAATAACATTACAAGTTAAGCACAGAAAGTAGCTTTACTCTCAGTACAAGTTATTCAGTTATTAAAGAAACAAATAGACGTCATAAACGAAAGACAAGAAACGGGACTTTCTGGCTTCTGCAGTGTCGTTTTTGCTTTTAGTGTTGGAATAGGATGGAAAAATCCAACATCACTGTGTGGTCACTGTATCTGCAAACATTTTCAAGGAGAAAGACATTCAGTTCCATCAGTGGCCTTCACTGTTTATCCAAAAGTATGACATTTAATTTTTTTCAAACTAAACTATTATCTAAATTAGTTACAATTCTACAGACGTATCATTAAATCCCTTGTACATGATCCTGTTTCTTCCTTGATAATTATAGTCAGACTATATCTGCTCTGCACATTACTCATTTTTTTGTATTCAGCTTTGTGGTCCAGAATAAGGACAAACCGGGCCGTGTTATTAGGTCATACCTAGCTGTTCCAGCCGTGTCTTCTGTTCCTCTCTCCACTTGCGTAAACTTTCAGGCTCCTGCCGCTGCACATCAGCCTGGGCGATGGCCGCGTAACCGTCTGCTATATCGTTGGACTGCTGAAGGGATTGAAATCACAAGCTAAAGGAATAGTTCGGCCAAAAATGATGCATGAACAATACATTTTTTTCTCAAATCAGCCAAGAGATTTATATCGCTTTTCCCTGTTGAGTCCTTGTGTCAATTTCCTATCGCATAACTGTACTTGTGTAAACTTCTTTCACACAAAAAGACTCACAGCAACAGCAATTTTTTCCAGATGTGCACCAAATGACAGCATGGCAAACAATCTGGTGCCCTACTTAACAGTAAACAGCTCCTCATTATTATTATTATTATTATTATTATTATTATTATTGTTCTTCTTCTTATTATTATTATTACTAACCAAAGAACCCACAGTCTCCCCCCACTTGTTTTCTATTGGCTCACAAGAATGATGTTTGTGAATCCACATGTCAACAAACGAACTATTACCAGAAACAAATACACATCTTTCACATCCCACGTCCTTTCCCTTTCAGTGAACTGTCTTGGCATGAATTTTATTAGCATTTGGTCTGACCTCTGAAAAAGCAGACAAGCATCTCGTGTATTGGGTCAGCAAGGGGTCAAAATCGACTATTCTATAGCTAAACCATAGATGTTGGTGCATCTGCTGTCTTCCCTCACAATGTACACTACCGAGTACGAGACACAGCAAATTACTTTTAACTTTTAAAAAAGCTAACTGTGCCAATATTTTAATTGTCATAAAAACTGACAACTGCAATGGCAAAATGTTCGATTCTGCGCTTCAGTGTCTGCTGGAAAATTGCTAAAAACCAAAAGAAAATGTACTTGGTACTGGCTTATGGGTAAATGTAAAGAGTTAGAATGTAAAGAGAGATAGAGTACAGCCTGGCTAATCCAGTTGACCCCAAAGTCAAATCGGTAAAAATAAATATTTAAAGTGTTTCTTTTGTAAGAAAAGGAAGTGTATAACCCTTACCTGAAACAGTTCTCCATTCATAGTTGCTCCTCTGAACTCATCTGCTTGGGGGAAAAAAAGTTACAGATCAACTCTCAACGAGTTACTGTTGTTGAGCAATGGTTCTTTTGTTTAAGAATTCGGAAAACTCTACAGGAGCGTCACTGGAATCCTGAAAATCCTGTTCAGCTGCTAGTCATAAACGCTCAAAACGGGATGGTGAAAGTAGCTACAGTTGAGAAAACTTTGCATTACTCTCACATCAAAATGATACACTAACAAGACAACAATATCAAGCAAAATGAGCAGAAATGCTAACGTTGTAAGTGTGAAAGATTCAGAATGGCATTTCTGATAAACCTGATACAACTTTAACTTTCAGGTGCACTGCTTGGTCGTGTCTTTGTCTCTCGCTATTGTGGATATTAAGCAGATATTGGTCTCTCTGATAACACTGATATCATTTTATCACCTTCTCCTGCTTTGCGAAAGGTCAGAATTTTTGTTTTAGGTCTTAACATGATTTAAGTCTGTTTGAACTTTTCTCATGTAAAATAAACACAAACAGGTGTTGACTGTTTTAATCATTAGACTCATCAAAGTTATTATATCTAGGGGTCCAAGCACCACAGGCAACTCAGACCTAATGTCTTCTATTAGTGGAAAATTCAGGAATAGAAAGCTCTATGGCTCCAAAAAATATATATTTAAAAAAAATGTAAACAATGTTCATGAAATGGGTCTGTGGAATTTATTTTACGATTAAAAGCCCTATTCGGACGGGATTAACTTTACACGGGATTCTGAGGTGATTCCTCTGTGATTTTATTTCCGTCCAGATTGGCCACGTCTGGGTTTTTCTTCATCTTCAGGAGGAGAAAGAAAATAAAATCATTAAGAACAGCCAGATCCTGCAGTTGAACCCTTGCCAGTTCCTTAAATATCTAATGTTATATATGATGCACGTGACACAAACATCCAGGTTCGTAGAAAATACAACCCAGTAGTAACTCGCTCCTCTTGTGGTAAATTTATTGATGATATTTGAGTTTTATCCCTGAGGAGACTGAGAGGAAAAACGCTGACAGGGTCGATCCGGACGGCAGTAAAGTCACAGAGGAGCGCCTGTAATACAAGAAATTTCCCCAGAACCCCATATAAATTTAATCCCATCCCTGATAAACTAATCCGATCCGAATAGGGCTCAAGAGTTACAAAATATCTGAGAACCACTTAACTACAGTGTGTCAAGGGGTGCACAAACTTTTGAGCTTGCTTTTAAAAATAAGTGTTGACTTGGTTCTGGTAATAACTGACAAGTTATAACAGTTTTCAATAATAAAAAAAAAACCACTTCAACGTACAGTAAGTATTTATTTCTGGATAAACTAATATATTAACATAAAGGAGGTTCTCTGTGAGATGCAAACATTTTAAATCAGCTGTAGCCAATTAGCTTAAAATTAGTGCTAGCTAATTACAATATAAGTTAGCCTACAGCTGACACAAATAATTAGATAACTAATATAATTACATAAAACATATATTAGGTTGAAGGTCTTGTGGGTGGGTAGCTAGCTAGCAAGAAAACTGACGTAAAGGATGCTAGGCTACTTAGCGTTAGCTATTTACCTAGCTAAGTAGTCTAGTTGAAATTATCAGTTTATAAGAGTTCACAAGATAAAACACTAAACCCCCAAATATTTAATGAAGACTTTATTGAAATTGTGTTTTTATTATTTATTGAAAAAAAAGGTTTATTAGGTTGTTTGTTTAGCTGAGGTAGCTAGCCAGCTGATTAGCGCATTAGCACAGCCGTTACCTTCGAAAGAGTTCGAACTGAAATGTGACGGTTGGGATTGTGCAGCTGCTGCTTGTTGGTCGCGCGCCTCGAACTCGAAGCCGAATCCGTCCTCGTCATTCTCGATGCCGGCGATCTCGTGCTGCTGCTGCGCGAGGAACTCGGCCGCGGGGTCCTCTTCCGCCTGCAGTCCGAACGCGTCGGCCATTTTCCTGCCAGTGACTGACTCACTGCCACTCGCTTCACTCACTCACTCCAGCTGTGGCGCTCTCTCGCTCTCTCTATCTCTCTCTCTTTTCCTCTCTCTCTCTCTCTCTCTCTCTCTCTCTCTCTCTCTCTCTTTTCCTTTCTCTCTCTCTGTCTGTGTGAGAAATGAAAACTAGTAATTCAACCGTTCAATTCGGTACTAAATAAAGACGGGCGCGCCTTTTTTTGCATTTATTTAAGGAATATCCTGAAGGAGCAGGTGGGCAGGTCGTATCCCAAATCACTCACACAAGTGCACTACTTAGAATGCAGAATTCCTGCTCTACCTAGTGACAGTAAGGAAGCGAGCTGTACAGCTTATTTTTTGCGTTTTGTCGCCATCCAGTGGACGTTTGTGGAACTGAACTGAATTTTGTAAACAGATAGACAGTAGCAGTGAATACACAGGGACTTGTCTATTCACTTAAAGGTGTGTAATTGGTGATATGGTGAAGTTTTCTGTAAGGAGATGTTTATTTAACATTCAGGGAAGGAGTCTCCAGTGTCAGAGCTTTGTTACAGGCTGTAATTCTAAGCTTTTTTTTTTTTTTTTTGCCACATGAATGTCTTCAGGACAGGGGTGTGTGTTTATGCTTTGTATAAATAAGAGAGGAAAAAAATGAAGCTGGGGAAGGAACAGTTGTTTATAACAGTTATGACGTGATAACCGGAGCTAACATTTGGCAAATTGCTGAGATATAAGAGGAACAAAACACTATGAGTCATACCGTTACAAGGAAATAATCAACTTCAGGGTGTTTAGAGTAACGGCATTCAGTGTCGAGATGCATCAGCCTGTCGCTGATTCTTTTCCCATAACAGCACACCCAAATAAATTTTATTTCTTACATACAACACCATATTAGTCATCTCTTAGAATTTATGTTTAATGTCAAATACCAAATAAAATTTGATCCTCATTTTCTTTCTTTCTTTCTTTCTTTCTTCATCTTTTCATTCTTTCATCTCCTTTTCTTTCTGGACACGTGTTTCTTTCTTTCTGTTTGTATACTCCCACTCAGATGAAGATGAGAAGGAACCCTAAAAGTTGTTAACAAACACACACACATACAGTATATATGTATAATGAATACTGTAGTAAGACTTTATGGTAGGGAGGGGGAGTGATGGGTTAAAAACAAATAAATTTTTTTATGTGAAGTGTTATTATTTGTTTGTTTGTTTGTGGTGTATGCTATTATTTTTTCTCATGCACTTTTTTGGTTTATGTATGCTTATGTGCAGACAAAGTCTGAATAAACCTAAAAGTTCATACATCTCAAAAAACATAAGCAATTTAATCAGTTTTGCATTTCATTTGCAGTTATAACTGTCGTGTTTTGTAGTAAGACCAGTTTCAGACTAGCGGGAAGCATGACCACAGTTCTGCCCACCCCAATAAGGCATCATGATGATGATGATGACAATGATGATGACGACTACTGCTGCTACTAGGGCATGGTGGCCAAGTGGCAAGGCGTCGGTCTCGTAAACCGAAGAGCACGGGTTGGAGCCCCGTTCATGCCTTATGGCAACTTTGTGCAGAGATCCATACATTCTCCCTATGTGACAGTAAGAGTCTGTTCTTTGAGGCAATAGTGGCTTGATCATTAAGGCTCTGGGTTACTGCTCAGAAGGTCAGGGGTTCAAGCCCCAACACCATTAAACTGTCACTGTTGGGCCCTTGAGCAAGGCCCTTAACCCTCTCTGCCTACCCTGTGCTCTGACCCCAGCTTCCTAACAAACTGCAAAGAAAAGAATTTCACTGTGATGTATATGTAACAAATAAAGACTTAAATCTTATTACTATTGTTAGTATTAATATTGTCATTAGTCATTGAGGCCACCGATGACATATAATATGAAACTGAACGACTTGGTAAATAATAATAACAGAATGTCTACTACAACATCTCTGAGAAATCTGAAAGTTCAGTTTGTCATGGTCCAATGGCGCGGATCATCCGTAAGTGTAACATCGTGCAGGAATAAGCTAGTTTAGCTAGCTAACACAGAAACGAATAATTCCTTGCCCCTACTGACCACTAAAAACAGACTAAACCTATATTATATTCATTATTTCTGAATATAAACATATTCATTATTTGGAGGCAGGACAGTGGATGTCTTCAGTTCGTTATTAGCTACCGTTAGCTAAAGATTTCGTAAACACTAGCGTAAACAACAAATTCGTAACACTTTATAACATGTAGCTGAATGGTATGATGTAGTTATGACTTTTTTGTAGCTTTCTACAAGACAAACAAATGTTTTATGTCTCATGGAGATCCTACTCAAGCCATACACAGAGAGGATAAGTCATTTTTGTGTGGATTAGTGTTTTGCTCCACCCTAAACTGCCACCCCAGGAAGGTGACTGGGTGTACCATGGCCACCCAGCTGTACAAGGTCTGGCCACGCCCCACAGTTGATTTGCAAAGCAGTCTGGGATACACTGACTGGGTTCTTTGTGTGCTTTCCATTTCCACACCTTGAAAACGCCAGAGTCGCTCGTCGTTGCGAATTGAGACGCGGCCATTTCACATCAAGGTGCGCGCATCACTGGTCACGTGACCGCTGACGCGGCTGCCCGAGTCCTGCTGAAAATCCAGGAGGGAGCGCGCGAGCGGCTGCAGCTGCGCGCGGAGGCGAGCTCACACCTCGACAGCAGAGCTACTGAAAGTTTTCACTGTTTACTATCTGCTAAAGCTTTCCTGTGCTCGATAAATAAACACCATTTCACCATGTCTGGAGACACTAAAGGAACACAGGCGGTAATTATACAACTTTTCAACTTATTTTGAGCATGTTTTAACTGAGAGACTTAGACACGGCTGAGGTAGAAGCTGATGCTGTTGTTGTTTTTCTCTAAAACGTGAAAAGTTCTACAAGATACTGTCTCAGGGGAGCCAATACTTTGTCCAAAGTCCATTTTTCACTGATAACTTATGTTTTTAGCAGTGTGAATGCAGCTAGAACTTTCCTTAGTTTCTCAAGACTGACTGAGTTTAGCTGTTTTCTCTAATGTTAGCTACCTACCTACTACTTTCATTCATTTATTTTTTGTTTTTTTGTTTTCTTGTTAACTTTTTTGTTAAACACAAACTTTACAGTCTTAAGGATATAAAACACAAAAAATCTTAACATCATAAACTATAACGTTTTCCTTACACAGAAATAGAGACTGTATTATACTCTTAAAAATGCCAAATGCATGCTCTTTATAAAGTTGCTGGAAGTCTCCACATGACGTCACAAGTCGAATCTGCATATTATTTGAATCATCATCATCATTTGCATATCACAATGTATGACATGAGGAAAGAAGATTTTCAGAAGATGAATAGAATAGATTAGTTTCCTTAAAAAATTGATTATAACTAATGTCTTATAGAAAGAAGTCGTCTTTGGTTACGGCACCAAAATGTATTTGTGTATTTAAAAAAAACAAAACAAAACAAAACAAAAAATCCGCTGTAATTTCTTTCAAGAATGCAGATAAAATAAAGCTGTGGTAGTGAGTAAAGTGATTACAAATGGAGTAACTCGCTTTTATTACTGTAAATATCGCCAAGAAGAGAGTTTGAAATGAAGAATATTGAATTGCGCAAAGTGGGACAAAATGATGGTCAGTGATTGGTTGTTGGGAAGAATAACGATCAGTGATTGGTTGTCAGGAAGAATAAAAATCAGCGATTGGTTGCCGGGAAGGATAACGATCAGTGATTGGTTGCCGGGAAGGATAACGATCAGTGATTGGTTGCCGGGAAGGATAACGATCAGTGATTGGTTGCCGGGAAGGATAACGATCAGTGATTGGTTGTTTGGAGGAGTAACAACCAGTGATTGGTTGTAGGGAAGAATCATGATTAGTGATTGGTTGTAGGGAAGAATAACGAACGGTGATTGGTTGTAGGGAAGGATAACGATCAGTGATTGGCTGTTTGGAAGGATAACGATCAGTGATTGGTTGTTTGGAAGAATAACGATCAGTGATTGGTTGTTTGGAACAGTGGTGATCAGTGATTGGTCACTGGGAACAACAGTAATCAGTGATTGGTTGTTGGGAACAGTGCTGATTTGTGATTACTCCTTGGGAACAGTGGTGAGCAGTAATTGGTTTTTAGGATCAATAGTGATCTGTCCTCAAGAATAGTGTTGATCAGCAATTGGTTGTCAGGATCAATGGCGATCAGACATTGGTTGCCAGAAACAAAGGTGATCAGTGAGCAGTCATCCAGAACAGTGGTTATAAGTGATTTAGTTGTCGGGAGCACCGGTCATCAGGAACAAAGGTGATCAGTGATTGGTTGTTGGGAGCAATGCAGACCAGTGATTGGTGGTTGGGACTCTGTCAGGCTTTACACACTGGTGGTGATGTTTGTTTAGACTTTTTTTTTTTTTTAAAATAAAGTATTATATTGCCTAGCATTCACACGTCTTGTGTTCAATTCCCTTAAAGCTTCTGTAATTTTATTAAAATAATGCAGTAATACAATTTTCTCTGATTTTTCACTTCTTTAAAAAATAGGAAGGAATAGACACTTTTCTTGGTGATGTCATTGTCTAAACCTGGTATAGAAACTGCTGAGCAGTATAAATACTTCAGATTATTGTGATACAGATAGAAAGAGCCTCCTTTCCACTGTGGATGAAAGCCAGTGCTTGAACTTGGTTTTAGTGTCTCTGGATATTTCATTTACGTAACCTGAAAGTCAGGCACTAGTGGAAAAAGTACATACGTTAAAGAGATATTTACTGTAAGCCTGGTTGAATTTCCCAGTGTGAACACATTACTGGCACCAAAAGTATGTGAAGTATGCATTTCAGCTATTATTTATTGTTTTGATGATTTTATGGTTAATTTTACCTTTTGTCCACTACTTGTCATCAAAGCTGGCTGATGAAAACTTCCATTAACAATATGGAGGTGCCATGAGATAAAAACTAAAAAATCCAACTCATAAATTGCAAGGAAACATGCAAAATGTTGGCAGAAATTAAACTGAATCATTTTAAACCGCAGTACAAGACAAACGGAAAATGGAGAAGGATGGAGAACATTTCTGTGGTTTGACAGAAGATCACAGATGATTTGCCTTTCTAAACTCCCATATAGCAACGAGCAGCAGGGAAGAGCTTGCTGAAGGAGCTCCATTTGGAACAAGTTTTTGGGTTTCTGAATTGAAAAAGCAGAATTCTAAATGTCACATCATTTCTGTTGCATCAGGAACCTTAGCTTTACTGTTTCAGTTCCAGAGAATTACAGCTAACGTCTATCCGGGTCTTATTTATAACGAAAGTGTAAAAAAGGGGGGATTTCTTTCGAGGTTAACCTGGGCGTGCTTCTCTAAAACATTTTTAACAATTTCCTGTTGAAGATTTGCCATTATTGTGAACAAAAAAAGGATATTACTACAGGGAATAGGGCTTTTATTCGTCTCTATTCATCTTACACAGAAATGGATGCTTTTGCAATAACATTACATCAAATTTGTTTCCAGAACATTTACTCAAAACATTTAATCAGCTGTATTTTGCCCACTGACTCTAACTCAACCATAAACCTGGGACCTCAGTGGTTTAGCTGTAGCCGTTCCCCATTTTCTCCCTAATTTGGTCACCTTGCAAGTTCCCAACCCACCAACAAGGGAGGGCGAAAGCTAACACGTGCTTCCTCTGAGACATGTGAAGCTAGCCAGCTGCATCTTTTTGAACCGCTGCTCATGCTCCGTCACACAGAGGGAGGCGCTATCCGCCCTCTTCCTCATACATGAGCTCACAGACTACGGATTGCTGACTATGGCCAAATGTTAGGACAGTACTTGGTGCATGCTTGTTTGCTCAACGGGCCTCATTTATCAGGCTGGATTTATTCGTAAATCATTTCTACGAATGTTTACACAAGAAATTTGGTATTCATGAAAATCCTTTCATTTCGGAAAAACGTTCATATCCTACTCGTGCTCCTGAGTGTGTGTAAATTTATGCATGAGTAGATTATCTAATGTAAACCTCAATTGATTTTTAGTTACACACACAAATTTAATGAAACTTTTGTGAAACCCAGTCTTTCATATTAACAGTATTAACTAAAGAAATATTAGATATGAAAAAAAAGAAAGCAAGTCCTAAATCCATAAATTAAGACAAATAAGACCAGTTATTCCATTAAGAATGGCGCTGCGTAAAAGGAGGAAGGGCTCAGGCGGTGTTTAAGTCGGTCCCATCTGCCATGGCATCTTCTTTGAATGCTGTTCAACACTTTATTAGAGCCAACACTAAGTGGACGATAAGTGATCGATCTGGTATGTCTCAAGCTGCAATGTGCCGTATACTCCCTTGTGTGCTGTGGACCATTCACTTCCTGCGAATAAATGTCCGGAAATACAGAAAGACGGCTTTGGGAAGAGCGTGAAGTATTTCCGGCCAAGATTCGTCTAGACATTTCGCTTTGAAGGGAAAAAAAACAAAAACAATTAAACATAGCAGTTTGTCTGTGTGATGTGCTTGGTTTCCAGTAGATATATATGTGTATATATATATTTCTCCATTTTCATATCAGACCACTTTGTTTTCACTTCGTAAATTTACCTTTTCCGTAATTTAACTTCAGATTTTGGCCTTTCAGGTTATGCTGTTAAATAATATATTTTTGTTGGCATGGACTTGAGTCAAAATAACTTTCACCTCTACCTCTGAGAAAGTCCATTTCCGCTGTGTGAGCTTTGCATTTTATGGAAGTTTTCTTCATGTTAGTATGAAGAAAAATAGGCATTTCCAAAACTTTTGTAAATCCAGCTAATCCAGTTTGGTTTAAGCAAACTCTACTAAAATACACTGATAAATGAGGCCCAGTGTTGTGTCTTTTGAACAAAACTACACATACTGTACCGTTTTCCTGACAGTGTGCTGCCCTGATGAGTCACTGCTCCATCATGTATTTGTAATCACAACCGCACCAATGTGCAACATGTACATCAACACCTTTTATTTGCCAAGTACACAATGGACAAGCCGAAGAGTTTCTTTTGTGGTGTTGTCATACTCAGTAGGAAAAGATAAGGTTGTGGTTTGTGTTTAAATTAAAGAAATGCACTATACGGGCCAGATGTAGCTCAACAGTTAAATTAGACGTTAGTGACTTATGATTTGTCTTTGGCTAGGTTTCTGCATCGTGAGTACTCTTGTGTTAGATTACATAGGTTCACTTTTATTAGGCCTGGACTTAGATCAAAGGTCAAAGGTGAAAGCTACACCAAAAAAAAAAAAAAAAAAAAAAAAGCTGTGAAATAAAGCCAGTGGTTTCCACCCTGGCTTCACACCAGGAAACTGTTTTTCTGCTAATTAAAAGTCCCTTCCTGAGTCAGAATCAAAGATTGAAGTGTTTTATGTGTTTAACGTACAGCTCATTTTTCCCCCAGTTATCCGTTTCATCACCGGCTCTGTGCTGGGAATAGTTCTCAGCATGTCTCTTTTCTTCTTCGTCAACGGTGATGTGAAATGCCTTGTAACTCTCACTTGGTGGAATGTTCCCTCGCCCCTCTCCTCCTCCTCCTCTTCGTCTTTTTGGATGTCTGTCTGCGCTTATTCATTGGTTTAAACGGTCTCACTGGAGCCAGAAAATGTGTGTGAGTTGAGGTTTTCTGTCTCTCTCCCTCTCTCTCTCTCTCTCTCTCTCTCTCTCTCTCTCTCTATCCGTCTCTCTGCGTGACTCATGTGGGTGTTGGGCTGAAATAGTTTGGTGTAGTTTTACATTCCTTATATAGCCCGTGGAGAGGGGACGAGACGTAAAGCCTCACCCCCGACACAAGGCCGAAGAGTCGGAGGGTCGCACTCGTTTCCAGAACCAGCGTTGCTCGTACTTTTCTTGGCTTTCCAGTGGCTGATTTGGCCCTTTCTGCGAGGTACGTGCACACTGTTGACTCAGACAGATGGTGGAGTGGATCGGACGCAGGGGCGAAGGGTCTCGTAATTCATTCTGCGAGAGAGAGCAAGTGTCATGCTGGACTTGTCCTTTTTGTGCTTTAAATGGCTTTGGCACACGTCTCTGCAGGAATCTCAGATCAGCTCTGTTGTGTGTTAACTCTTATAGTTTGTAGTCTACCTTGTCAAAACTTTGTCTTGAATGGTTTCGTTGCACAGTGGACCTGTCTCTGCCTCTTGGTTATCTCAGGTGCCAATAATTTTTGAATTCTTGTAGTCGGTGGTTCTCAAATCTCCAAACCTCGATAACGCCAAAGCAAGTAAGCCTATATAGAAATAATGTTGACTTGGACCTAACGTGTAATATCAGTGGAAAGGTCAGGAGTTTAAAAACCTCTAAGGCACCAATAAATACCCCGAAACAATTGAATAATGTGCTTAATATTTAAATACTCAAATTATCTTCATACTAAGTGGATCTGTGGAGTTTAATTTATGCTTAAAATTAAAGACACTCCCTGAGTTATGGTTTATGATGTCACAGGATCCGAAGTTTATTGTTCTGAATACTCTCACAATTCTGTTACAAAGACTTACAAAGTGTAATGACAACTGTAGCTTTTATGGCGCGCTCAAAATAAGCTGGCCAACTTCCCAAAGCGAGTGTATCGCAGCTTTAAATAACAGAGAAAAACTCCGAGCATATTAGAACACAGCTACGAGTTCAATGCTAACATGTTACTGATGATATTTAGAAGTGTTCATGATGATACAGTGCATATTGTTAAAAAAAAAAAAAGATTATCGGCACAAATCAGTAGTTTTTGTGGGTTTTTTTCTGTCTGATGAATAAGTGCATGACTTTTGGGCTCAAAGTTTTCCATGACAGTTCCTGAGATTTCCTCTTTTAAACCTTTAATCACTTCAGAATCGTTTCAGACTGTAATTAATTCCTAACGACTAATTTTACTGACATCAGATTCATTCTCAGACCATGATGCAACAAATGGGCTACATCATGAGCAACCAATTAAAGATGGAGGGAGAGACCTTATCCTTTAGTGTATAGTACAGAACTAATATATGACTTTGTTAGACTTTGAAATACGTTTGTAAAATCTCTAATGATGGTTTAATTTAGTTTAAGATTCGGCAGCTCATGCTGTGTCTGGCAGATTGGCTCATGAAGTTGCTGGACATATTAGAAAATTGTAGACGCTTTTGGGTCGTCGCTGAGAAGTGCGACTGGTCCAGTAAGAGTCCGTTTACCAAACATCTTTTTTAAAAAAAAAAAGGAGAAAGAAAGAAAGAAAAAACATTAATTAGTAGCAGACTGATTAAGATATCTTCTCTATGTTTTGCTTTCACTCCCTGTTTGGTGGTTATTGCAAATGTGATGAAGGAAGACCGTCCTCTATCTCTCTCCACTCATCTGTCCTCCCTCTCCCTCTCTCTCTCTCTCTCTCTCTCTCTCACACACACACAGGCCATGAACGTTTACAGCGTGACTCTCAGCGGGCCGGCGCCGTGGGGTTTCCGACTCCAGGGAGGGAAGGATTTCAGCATGCCTCTCACAGTGTCCAGGGTGAGTTTAATCCATCTTACCCCCCAAACAGTGCTCGACTTCACTCCCAACTACTAATCTGTGGAATTTTTTCTGACGACGTCACCAAGAAGAGCGCCAGCCGTGCGGGAAGGCTGGAACACACACACACTCAGCAATTTTTTCCAAAAGTGTTTCCACTCCATCTTCCCTTTATCACTCAGTGAATAAATGTTATTTGGACGTGAGCAAAACTACAAGTAGGAATGTGTTCGTATTCAGTCTAAGCTTCATGTTATCACTGATTTTTGACTATATCGTGATAGTATGTATCTTTGAGTATCTGAGGAGCTCAGACAATGGCAACTAGTTAGGAAGCCTCCTCTCAAATGAAAAGTAGATAGGAAGTGACTATTTAGATCAATTAGGTGTAAAAAATTGCACTGTTGGGAAGGTTGAATATGAATATTATACATAAAAATGTAATAAATCTAGGAAGGCACAAGCTATCGGTCAGATATGAAGCACATAGACACAAGCTAACGGTCAGATATGAAGCACATAGACACAATCAAACAGTCAGATATGAAGCACATAGATACAAGTGAACTGTCAGATATGAAGCATATAGACACAAGCTAATGGTCAGATATGAAGCATGTAGATACAAGCTAATGGTCAGATATGAAGCACATAGATACAAGATACAGTTCAAATATGAAACAAGTAGACACAAGCGAACTGTCAGATATGAAGCACGTAGATAGAAGCTAACAGTCAGATATGAAGCACATAGACACAAGTCAACTGTCAGATATGAAGCACATAGACACAAGTCAACTGTCAGATATGAAGCACATAGACACAAGCTAACGGTCAGATATGAAGCACATAGACACAAGTCAACTGTCAGATATGAAGCACATAGACACAAGATAAATCAGGCTACTACGTTGTATATGTTTCTGTCTCGTACTCTGTCTCTTTTTCCAAACTTTCTGAACTTTCCATTGTTTCTGAAGGCAAAGTGGTAGGATTCATATTTAATTCCAAGAAAAAAAAAATCTTCCGGTTTAGGCCACCCCCACTTTAAATCCGAATGCAGATACAGATACGAATATTTGGAGCACTAAACAGATAAACAGATAGTGCGATTGTGTTACACAAGTATTGGCAAATGACTGTTGAAAGATTATTTAACCGTGAATGAAAGCTAGATAAGGACAGATGTTAGCTGATGTTGTATTTCTCGCTGATGTATTCCTTAAAAGCTGTACTCGTCAGGATGGACGCCCCCCCCCCATGCTAATAGAAATGGAGCTCTGAATGCACTCCTTTGGCCTTGAGATACTTTGTTCCTGCTGAACAGAAATCACAAAAGCATCAAACAAATCCTGAAAAGGAAATGCAATGAGAGAAATAACGAGAACCGTATGCTTGCAGCCCGGCGAGGGCCGTTTCAACACTCGCATTCCTTCTCAAACATGTCACTGCTTGATATCAAACCCATAAAAGAAGGCTCAGCGCAACTCCCTCTCTCGCCTCACATGGCTATGTTGAGGGTTTGTTTGGTTTCTCTGATGCCTTGTCCTCTGCTAAAGGTCAGCAAATCTTGGCTTATTGCTGCCTCCCAAGTTCCAGATTGAACACAATGCACTTTCCGTCCCTTGTATGTGCAGCGTTAGGAAGTAAACGTGCTTGCCAAGAGTACCAGAGAGTGCCACCTCGAACATGTCTTTAATGAATACTCCAAATGAGCAAATGGCTCAATCATGACAATGTTATAAATGCATGAATAAACATTTAATCATTTTAAAACATATATATATATAAATATAAAATGTATTTTACATCGACTGAAGGCTAATAGCAAAGAGCAAAATGTAAATCCTTCTATAAATTTAGCTGCATTCTTCGTTTTTTGGTTACACTGGCATTTTGGAAAGAGACTGCATTCTGATTGGTTGGTGGAATTGCAGGTAGGAACTTGTGGTCAACTTCAACTGTTACCTCTACGTTGAACAGGACTGCTTTGGGCATTTTTTTTTTTAACACTCGTGAACGTTGTTTTCGAGCCTGGGAGCGGTCCAATGATATCTGATCCTCAGTCCTCTTAAAAATGATAATCTGTACTTCACTTGAAACGAATCATGGCACAGTCCGCATAAGGTACAGGTGGTAGCTGTCCACGCTTGACCTCGCACGCCGAATAACGATTGGTTCAACTTGATTGGTTCGCATTACTTCCTGTTTCTACTTTTGTGAAGCAGCGGAAATAAGAGCGCAGTGAAAAAAGGCATGTCTCATGTCCATCTCCATATGAGATCAGTTCTGGTTTGCAGGTATTCCTGCACGATGACATCCAAAAAGCATTTTTCTTTGTCGCTTGAGTGTTGGTGCCACAGCAAAATAATAATAATAATAATAATTAAAAAAAAAACCCAGTGAACCTGCGTGCACAGATATGACATGGAAGTAATTCTTCTATGTGAACGCAAACCTGTGATTATGAGCCTAGAATCAGTTTTGGGTTCTAGACTCGAGTATTCGGACCAAATATGAAAATGACCTTATTCAAAGCGATACTGTGAGGCAGCTAATTATGGCTTCGAATGCGCTTGGTGACATGGTCTAGTGTGAGTAACGCAGTGCAACGCTCTCTGAAAGCTTTCATAACTCAGTAGCTGAAATTTGAGCTTGTTCTAACAAGTTTTGTTAACTGTAATGTTTAATCCATGTTTGCTCAAACTTCACTGAAAATGCTTGCTCTCCCATGGCTAGGGTTTTTGGGCAAAATGTCATAGATGATATGCATATGACACAAACATTATTTTACCCTTGTGCCAGAAAAGATATCATTGATAACATCTTTCACTTTTATAGTGTCAAACGCAATACAGTGTAAAGTCAGACGTCTGTTTTCTTGTTTCTCTTCCCCCATGTCACGTTTTATGATTCGATTTATGACTTTTTAACGAGCTCTACTCGACCCGGAGCCACATCTGTTTTGAAACCAGTCAGGAGTTAAGGTTGAGATCATTGACTAAGAGGATCACCTGGATGCGAGGTAGACGATGCGCAACGCGCCTGCTTTCGGCTTTCCGATGACCTCACATGTCTGAGTAACAGCCGAGTGTTGCGCAATAACGTGAGCGTGTCTGTACGTGCTCTCTCTCTTTCACTCTCAGCCTGGTCTCTGAGACTCCACTGGGTTTCTCTTGTCAGCTCGTATTTGAATACTTGACTCTCTAATATGAAAATAACTTAATTGAAAAGATTGGTTGATCAGGGGTCCTTAATATAACGTCCATAATAATTTTATTTTACACTTCTCCTCAGTAATAAAACTCTCGCATCCAGACAGCAATATAATGACCACCGGTGGAGCGAGTTTCAAGCGGGTTACGAACCCGAATGTTTGCATCATGTGGTCATGTGATTTTCTCAAAGGAGGACGGAGAAAAACATTGAAGAGGCCAATCTGGATGGAAACAAAATATCAGAGGATCACCTGCAAAACAGGAAATTACCCTGAATCGAAAACGAATGAGTGCATTAATATAAACTTAAAGTGCTGTTATAGAAAATAAATCTTCTGACCAGTCAGATTTGCCCATTCAACAGCGCTTTGGTGTAATTAATTGCGTATACAGTGTAGCATTAGGGGGGTCCCTGGAGGACTAGTGGTTAGGCCACAGTGCTCTCACCGCTGCGGCCCAGGTTCGTTTCCCAGCCAGGGAACCAGCCCCAGCCACTGGGGTTGCGTGCAACAGTGCGCTCTCAGTGCCGCTCCCAGGTCCAGATAAAATTGGGGAGGGTTGTGTCAGGAAGGGCATCCGGCATAAAAACTGGGCCAAATCAAATACGAATGTATCCGCTGTGGTGACCCCTAACGGGAGCAGCCGAAAGAGGAACAACAGCAACAATGTAGCTTTAGGTTCCTTTTTGTTTTGTTTTTTTTTTTTTTTCAAGTGAAAAAATGTTTGAGAACATCTCAGAACATTAAGAGGACCAGAGTCCTCAATGCCTGAAGTCTTTTGATAGCACCACACAAACCATGTTGCGGTACCTGCAGATTAGAAGACCGAAGCAGAACAGACTCGCTACACCTCTTCTGACTTCACCTCCCGAGTGACACGGTAATGAAATAGTACAGGAAAATTAGGGCTGATGTTAGTCTGACGTGACGGGAGCGGTGACTGTTCTCACAGGTGTGATTCATACACTGAGTCAGAACTTCATGCCCTGTTTCATTGCTTTCCTCTTGACTTTTTTGTCCTTAATGGGCAAAACTAAGAGCTAGGTTTCTTCTCAGCATGGTGAACCAGAGTGGTGTGCCAGGTTTACTTTTTCAATCTTTTTCCTTCCCTCTTTTGTGATTGTGTCCGTGATTTTATCCATCCATGGTCATAAAACCATCCATGGGCTGCAAGTGATCAGATCTGATTAACTCATTCATTTTGGACTTGGTTCGAATCGCAGATCTTCATTCTGAGTTCTTCAGTTCTGCTGCGCGTGGGCTGTCTGTAGGATCTCCCTGATTAGCACAAATTTCCAGCATTCCAAGCATTTTTAGCACCGCTTTCCCACTCCTGACAACACACAGTGGCCTCTTGTGTTTTCCCTCATCGTGGAGCCTGAGCCTGTCACTTTTTTTCCTCATGGAGTGAGGCAAGGATTCTTTGGAAGAGTTTGTACATGCCTGTGACTTGTAAAGAAAAGAAAACGTTTACGCAACATTTCCAGCAGATGTTTAATGTTAGTTTCTACGTCTGTGACGGATCGTTCATCTGGTTCGCATCAACATATTTTGTCTGAACACGAGCTGAGCTGTAATTATGATGTAACCTTTTTGATGCGTTCTCACACGTCTCTCTCCGTTTTTTATCCTCGATTATGTCTTCATGTCTTTATGTCTTTATGGCTCTGTTCTCCTCTGCGTCCCTGAGCCCGCATTACTCCTGACGTTTAATGATCTGCGAGAGACATAAATTTGACAAGCGCTCAGCACGAAGCGCTTCCGCTCATAAAATCTGTCATTTCTTGCTGATCTGATTCCCAGCCACGTCAGGAATGAAGCCTACTTTGTGGCCGAATTTTCGAAACAAGGATTTGTAGAGGGGGTCTATTTTCTCGCGTAAGAGCTCTCTGAGCTCTCCGAGCTCTTCCCTGGTAGGTATTTTTGGATCTGACGCAATGGTGTCTTCCAGCCCCCACCGAAAGAGGCAGTGGAAGAAATAAAAATGAAATGTGACTAGAATGAAGTGCTGGTGGTGAAGGTGAAGCAGTTGTCTACAGATGATCAGAGGTGAAATTTAAAAGGCACTTGAGCATTGCTAAGTTAATTTAAGGGGTTTCTTCAGTATCTTGACATCATCTTGTGCCCTGGTATTCGTGTTACGTGCACACTCTTATACTCCTTGAACTTGTAGAAGGTATTTCTCCTACAGTACGTAATAGCAGATGTGTTCTGTTGAATATGCGCCAATGGTTTGATCTCTACGTGTGAAAGGACACGCTTTTTGTCAGTACCGAAGGAGTTTATGGTGTCGTATGAAAGGCCCGAGCTCAGCACTTTGCTGCTGTCCTGCTTTGAGTGGAGGAACAGCTGCTCTGAACCTGAGCCCAGGACGCAGGTGCTTCTGTCCATCAGCACGGCCCTCAGAGCCTCATCGCTCTCCTCAGTGTCCTCCTTTATACGTTTCATTTACTCAGCTTCTCAAAATCTTGCACTCCCACTCAGGCCTGCTCTCCTTTATTTTGGCTTTTCCTTCTTTCACATTCACTTTCTTGGGCTGTGGTTTCTCTGGTACATTCTAAAACTTTTTTTGGCTGCCCATTTTCAGTGATCTCTTAAGCCAGGTACCCTTTTACTAGGTTAAAATGATTCTTTTTACCTGTATGGGAAAAACAAAAAGCACATGATTTTGCAGAGTACTGTTTGAGCTAGAAAATAAGTAAGGAATAACACACGACAGACCATGCTGTTATATGAAAGTAATACACGCCGTGGGGGGTGGGTGTGATACGGCACAACGCGCAAGGGAAGTGCCACTACTCCCTGGAAGTGCATTATTTTTGCTTAACAGCACAGTCTGGAGCACGTTATTCCACTTCTGTTGAGTATTATTAGTCTTGGATTATGTGGAGTGTCCACCGTGCAAGTCACTGTGTATGGGTTGTTACTATAGAAACAATAACTAGCACATTAATACAAATCTATAGTTCATTTTACAGCCAGAACTACATTTTAAGCTGTGCTGTTACATGAAAATAAGACACGACTTCTGACCAATCAGATCTGAGCGTTTAACCATACTGCTGTATAAATATTATTTAATTAGAGTGAGCCAAAACTGTTTTTGTCTCATTGAAATCTGGTGAACGGCTGATTATAGCTGCTGTACTTGTTTCCTGGGTGCCTTACAGCGTTAAATGTAGCTATAAACTGATAAAAACTGTTATTGTTTATTAATAAATAAAAAATGTAATCACTGGCAAACTTCGGGACGTGCTGTTCTGGGCGGTAACAGTAACTCTGCTTCATGTCAGATTGCATCACCCCACTTAGTTGTTGATTATTTTCCTATAACAGCATATCCCTGAGTGTTTTCCTTATTTAGACAATTCTAAGCTTTATGCTAAGCCAAAACGGGCAACTTGAACTAACTGCACAAAGGACATGAGACTGAATGAATGCTGGTAAAATAAATGTTACATTTTATTTTTTAAAGCTGTGTTATGTTGGAGTCCAGACAGAGGGCTGAGAGGGTTGTGGACTCGTGAGGCTGTAAAACTCTGGGTGGAGTGTCGAGGGAAGGATTCAGGACAGGAAATGACCAAATGCCGCAAGAGAGGCCTTGTGAACCATGTGTGCTACAGATGTCGAAAGTTTTGCTGCTGCTTCACGAGGAGGTGAAGGTTGTGTTAAGGCGCTGGGAACACACACGTCGTCGAAATGTAACCTGATGAAACCAGATCACCTGTGACGATAGAAGCACTCCCGAGGGACTGAACATTGTATGCGTGAAAACTCCATGACCGTGCCGTGGACATAACTTACTCGCGTCTAGTCATTAAGTTTCACAATAAACCACCCCGAAGACTGTTTTATGGTTGAGCAGAATGATCTCCACCATTTATTTTCCACATTTATTCCACAAGTTCACGAAATAAATTAAAACTAGGCTATTCAACAGACAAAAACCTCTGTGCTTCCAAAGCTTTAAATGTACTAACCAATGACCTCTAAGTCACAAAGCTCTTAAAGAGACAGCACACAATTACCATAAGTTATGAATCAGATTTGTACTACTCACAGCAAAGCAATCCTATTCTACAAAAGATAAAGAAACTACGTAAAATATATATTTGTTTATCTCTGGCTAATGTACATATTGAACACCGTTATCTTATGATACAAACTGAACATATGTAGAAATTAGCAGAACAATTCTAATGCTATATAGATTACAAATTGAGAAAAGAAACCTGACTGATAAACATTTTTCCCCAAAACAAAATGGAGACTCACTGAAGCAGGGATTCATTTGCCTGGAAACATGGTTCCAGCAGGGGCTCTTTGCCAAGTCATGTTTTTGCGTTAATCCGTTTGTAAACGAAGTCTTTGGCTCTGATTCTCTGTTCCTGAGTGAGTTGAATGAATTTTGTATGCTCAGGAAATGGCTGATTTAAACAAATCCTTTGGTGTCTAACATTAAGGAATCGAATCTGTATTGAACCAGGTGTTGCTGCTTTGTTTTGACTGATAAAGCCTTCACCAGTTAGCTGTTGACTCTCGCTACAGTTCCTTATTTGACGTCTTTGTCATCCAGATGTTCACCTCTGGAGTGAAATTTGTGGAACTCTTCATGGACACCTGGTGTCAAGATTGCTTCTTGTTTTTGAGTAACCTCATCTTTGTGATATGGATTGAGTCACACTAGGACTTGAGGGATAAATTCCTCAGTGGGAATAATTTGCCTTCTGACAGGAGTCCTGACGTCCTGCATCCAGCACAGTGTTAGAGTTTAATAGAGTTAATGGAGAGTGTAGTGAGGTGTCATGGAATCGACTTTGCTGGCATTGGGGATCCCTTCCACAGGGCTAACCCTAATCTCGATCGTCTGTATAGAGTCAGCATTAAAATTCTGTGATAAGTAAGGAATAAAACATAACATCCTGGTGTGCTGTTAAAGGAAAATAATCAACGACAAGGTGGTGTGATGAAGCTGTTGAGTTACTGTTACCACCGTAAAGTTTTTTCGTCCTCAGCAATTTGCCAACAGTTACAGTTTTTCATTTATTAATTGATCAGCATGCTTTTTGTCCGTTTATAGTTACAAGTAATGTTGTGGAGCGTCCACGAAACAAGTTAGTTTCTGTTTTCACTTATGTTATAGCAGCTGTAAACAGGTGCTCTCTCACCAGCCTCTCTTTTTTTTCAGTGGAAAACTTTTGTAACTGACTGGAGTCCTTACAGAAAAAAAAACTGACTTTAATCATGATTTTATGTGTGTGTGTGTGTGTGTATATATATATATATATATATATATATATATATATATATATATATATATATAGTGTAATATATGAGCATGTTTCTGAGAATCAAACTTTTAATTTCTCGGTTTTAAACGCCTTACACAGGTCTCGCAGAAACATGGAGAAATTTCTATCCTCTCTGGGTGCTCTGTGATCTCCACTTAACCGAGATTAACCCCATTCTGGTCTTTGTTTTTCCCCGAGGGTGTTTTTGCTTCTCTTCATCTCGTTCAGTAGAGTAACGCAATACACCCGAGTGTCCGTAGACAGTGAGTCAGCATTTAGCATCCATCCACGTATGTACAGTATACATTTCCTGTACGTGACACGCTGCTAAATTATCCCTCGATGCCATGGCCTTCTATAGACATGCACGGCAGGATGTCTCAAGCCTGTTCTTACTCTCCTAAACATCGCCGTACTGCTGTTGACTCTGCCTTATTCTCGCCTTGTCCTTCATGTTGCCTTTGCACAAAATCCACTCGCTCTTCTCGGTCCCGAGGGTGCGATTATGAACTGCTGATAACCGAGTCTTATCTCGCGCTCTTGGCAAGCGTAATGCACAAGAAAGCAGAGTGAGGAACAACTGTAGGATCATTCAGATGCCTTTTTTTAGAGACTCTCATCAATTACAGGCTTACAGTATCCGCTTTTCTCAGCATTATTTTCTTTGTGTTTGGTGCAAATGGAGGATACAAAGTCCCAGAATGCAATGCATCTATAAGAGACAGACAAACAACAGAGAGTCACCTCGATACTCTGAGGATGAGGCGAGAGAGCTGGACAGGCTGAAGGACTAAAGCGCAACTGCATCACTCTCTTTAGGTAGAGATGAATCAAGGGTTAAACTCCACTGGCGCCACTATTAACAGGAAGTCATATGGCATTGTGGGTAATGTAGGAGCCGGTTTAATATTTATTTAACATCACAAACACAGGCGACGAGTAATGGTTGAGTTCTTCAACAAGACTGCGTTTCCACTCTGACTTCCCACCAGTCATATAATCAGACGTGGGGATTCCCCGACTCAAGACCACACCATAATGACAAC
Source organism: Pangasianodon gigas (assembly GCA_022758105.1). Classification (NCBI taxonomy): domain Eukaryota; kingdom Metazoa; phylum Chordata; class Actinopteri; order Siluriformes; family Pangasiidae; genus Pangasianodon; species Pangasianodon gigas. The sequence goes on from CM040466.1 coordinate 22,699,985, forward strand.
CGTGTCTGATCATGGCCTTCACTGAAATTGCTCAGTTTAAGTTTTATTTACAGCTTAAACCACATAATTGCATCCAATCATGCGCACCACAAACTTACGAATAGACAACATGCAAAATGTCTGATTCATGCTTCAATATACTAGTAAAGACTCGACTTTTTTTTTTTTTTTTTTTAAAGTCGTGTTTAAGTGGTTAATCACCAACGTGATTCGCTCGTTTAGTGCTTAACCGGTTTCTTGGTTGAGCCGGTTTTGCTAAACTGCAAGCAAACTCATCAGATAGTACGGAAGCACTGAGCGGCTAAACAGTAAGTGCTGTGAATTATAAAAATCTTTGCTCTTAGAAAAATTAAGACCAGTGTATTTTCTTATGCGATGGCTAATGCAAAATGAGGTGCTTAGTGGGTTGTTAGTGATATGACTCATGTTAAATTGATCTCTCTGTGTGTGTGTGTGTGTGTGTGTGTAGCTGACTCCCGGAGGAAAGGCAGCTCAGGCCGGAGTCGGCGTGGGAGACAGTGTGGTGTCCATTGGAGACTCCAACGCTGAGGAGATGACACATGTTGAGGCACAAAACAAGATCAGAGCAGCAACTGACTCCCTCAGTCTGACACTCAGCAGGTACACACACATATACACACACACACACACACACACACACACACTTCTCACCTAAAGTACACACTCAAAGACTTAGCAATACTCCGGTTGAAGCGACATTCGTCACTTGAGTAAACGCTTCCTTGTTTTGAAACACAATTTGGGAGTCGAAAGTATGGTTCTCCAGAGATTCTAATCCCTTTTGTGTCTGGCGACAACTTCTCAAAAATGTCTTCCTAAAACAAAAAAAAAACAATTAGATTATTTGTTCTTTGTTTCATTTGTTTCTCTTTCATTTTTACCACCGGGTTGTGTGCCTAATACTGTGACAACGTAAAATATTTTTTTAGACTAGGTTATGATACCGTGAGCATTTCTAACCCTAACAATCCTAATTTACCATTTCTTCCATGATAAACAGATTCATTCTCAGTAAGAGTTTTTTCCTACCCAAATTCTTTCGAGATTAAAACCCTGATGGGGTGATCGCACTGGGACAGATCTCCTTTGTCTGTCCTGCTGAGATTAAAATCAGAAAATGCACACACATTGACTTTTATCTGATGGGCTTGATCGTGTGAACTTTTACTGCAGTGACCACGCTGGCCTACGGATGTAGTTTAAAAAAACAAATCTGATCTGATCTGATCGACGCCAGATATGTGGGTCAAATGAGTGAATTTTTCAGAAAAGCAATCCAAGAGTCTAGCAAAAAGGGGAGGGAAGTTATAATTGTGTGAAATGTGCTCTTTCAGCTCAGAGGCTCAAAAGCGAAATCTGTGGTTACCGTATGAGTAATGGGAGCAGACAGACTTGCCTGGGTAGACACACACACACACACACACACACACGGCGTCTCCCTCTGCTCTTCATCCTCCAGAGCTCTGTCATTAGGCCGCCGCTGTTGTATCAACACACGCATGATGAAAAGCCTGCATAACAGGCCAAGCCGCACGCTTCTCCTTTTTAGGTATGAGAGGAAAATGGCCGCCTTGGGAATTACTCAGTAAACCCCTTGCAGCGGTTAGCGAAGGCTAGTGTAAGTGCAGTGAGTCGAGGTAACCGAGAGTGATGTCAGTATGGGTCGTGACCTGGCACACCCATAACGGCGTGGCGTTCTTTTTTAACTCGAGTCTAAAGCCAGAGGATTCGGTTCACTCCAAAACCAAAGTTCATTATAGAATTGAGGTTCCAACTGGCTGTGGGGGTAAAAGGGCATGGAGTTCAAAGCACAGAGACCTCGGGACATGACTGGTATACGACAGCGCTGTTGAATTCTCAAATCTGATTGGTCAGAAGTTTTTTTTCATTTTCTATTACAGCAGCTACAAGGGTTATATTAATGCCCCAGTTCTGATGCATTATTGTTTCTATAGTAACAATTACATAATCGTTGTAATCATAAGGAAACGATTACCATCTATGGAAGGAGTCTCCAGTGTCAGCGATTTCTGCTATGTTCTTCAGGAGTTTGCACTTCATGGGTTCTCTGTAACATGACAAGCTGCTGAAGTGAGAACAGGAACTGACATGTTTCATGATCATTAAATGAAACTATAAACAGATGTGCTGTTCATTAATAAGTAAGAAATTGTAATTGTTGGCAAGTTGCTGTGGTGTAAGAGGAATAAAACACTTCAGAACGTGCTGTTATAGGAAAATAATCAACTTCAGGGTTGTAACAGTAACGCCGCTTCAACACACCACTCCATGGTTGATGATTTTTCCAATAACAGCACGCCTCAAAGTGTTTTATTCCTTGCTTACAGATTGTATCATTTTAAAAGTATTTGTTGTGTTGGTGCTATGATGATATAATATCAACATCGTGATAATCTATGTCATAATGCGTACACAATTTTTGTATCGTGATATCTTTTTATAAGTATTTATTTATTTATTTGTTTTGTTTTTGGAAGCAGCTGATTTGTTTTGTATATTTAATATTCTAAAATGTTGTTTATGCTAAAAATTTAAATTCTTTATTTAAAATTTTAAAAATGTCATTTTTGTTTCTCCTTTTCAGTGCTAATTTATTTTTTTTGGACGTCAGATAAACGTATTCAACACATTGCAACTCATTGACAGTTTGTTACCAAACCTATATATTGTGTATCATAGAGTCTTCAAATATTGTGATATGATATTTTTGACACATGACCCGCCCCTTGTTGGTGTGTACGTGATGCATGAAATTTTACCATTATGTATTGACATTGTTGCCAAAATATCACCATTATCTTAGCGCTTCTGAGTAAGCGTGCCTTATCTGAAAGGTACATAAAGATAGATAGATTCCTTATTTGGCAAAATTTTAGGATGGCACCAATGAAAACAGGTATAATACTTTTTTTTTAATGCAGGACGTCATGAAACGTGGTAAAGATTATGCAATTATGATGTGAAAATTTAATTCCAGTTCATGCATAAAGACAATATCTCCTTGATGCTTTTAGTAAGAAACAGTTTTAAAACGGTCACATGAGCCTCATCTCTCTGCTTTAAGACTGTTTATAGTCGTACGCTCAGTTTATTGAAGTCGTAACCCTGCGCCCTGTGGTTTTCCGCTCTCTCGTTGCAGCAGTTTGTCATCTGTTGTAGCCGGTCATGGTAAAATTACAAAGTTCATTGTCTGTGAGAGGACATAATTGAAGGTGTGAGTCAGAACTTGTCCGTGTGGTTACTCTAGAGGTTTTCTTTAGTGAAGACAACCTTTCCGGTTTGACTCACGATCGCTTTCTAACAAGTTGCACAAGCTTATTTTGTACACTGTTTGGATTTGATGTTCCTGCACGCGTAAAGCTTTGTATGAATGGCGATTCATTTTAGATTTCAACACAGTGACGATTGTTCTCTTTGTTCAGCTTTCTGACCTTAAGAGACCTTATGAGTAAAGGTGCCCTTTACAGTTGGGTTGTTGATGTTAATTTTCCTCGTTCTTGTGCAGTCAGTCATCCATATGTGGCCATTTCATTGTTTTGTATCAACTTTGACAAACTCTACTAGCTGTTTGGACAGATACCATAGTACGCAGTTTGTTTCTTGTGGACTAGTGTCTCTATTATTACTAAATGAGGTCATGGATCATGCGTGCTGTGATGTAATATATTTGGAGGGGATCTTGACATCTAGCTAAATTGCACCTCTGGTCCTGAATGCTCAGCATTGTACTAACAGTGTCTCTCCTGTCTCAAACAGCTACAAAACAAAGATTTTGTCATGGAAATCAATGCATCCTGGACCTATAGCATAACTGCTTTGGCTGTGTTGACCACTGGAGAGGTAGTTCTTCATGTGGCAGTGCAAAAAGATCCAAAATGGAGGAAGTACTGATTTTAGCAGTGAGATTTTTTTTTTTTTTTATAGCACTTCCCAATCCTGCTATAAATTACTCCATAAAAAGAGGAAGCATGGTCAGCCAGACAGCTGGATTATATGGCTTTTTGCGGTTTTTACTGTTTATAGGAAATTTAGTTAGCTAGCTTGCTAGAAAAAAAAATTTGCAAAAGTTTGAAGACACAAGATTCATTTAACTTAGGAAAGTTGAATTGCATTTACAAAGCAGGGCTTTAAAGAACATTTTTTATTTATTTACTCACTTCCCTGTTTACCTAGTAACTTTCTAGGTATTTTACTTACTTGATAATTTTATTTACTATATTAGTAACTTACTCTACCTAGGGACTTTGCTGCTTATTAAGTTAGTATCTTAATTAGAAACTTACTTATTGTCTTATAATCCTACTTACAAACATATTGACATAGGAAGTTTTCTAATTAATAACTTGCTTAGGAACTTGCTTATTGACTTACTTATTTTGTTACTTAATTAATATCTTAGTAATGTACTTAGTCAATTGGAAACTTTCTTTCTTACTTAGTAATTTACTTCCTTATAAACTTACGTAGGAACTTTCCTGCTTAGTAACTTACTCACTAAGGAGCTTTTCTTACCATCTTAGTAAATTACATGCTTAGTAACTTAGAAATTTCTTACATAGTATTTCATTTAGTAATGGACTTACTTAGTATCTTAGTAACATACTTACTCACAGAGGAACTTTCTTAATAACTTAGGAACTTACTTAGCAACTTGCTTATTATATTACATAGCAAACTTAGTAACTTGGTTACTTGATGTTATTTAGTAACTAACTTGCTTAGGATCATAGTAAATTAGTAACTTAATAACTTGTGTATTTAATAGTCTTATTAACTTGTGTACTTGCTTAGTAACGTAGTTATTTATTTAATTTGTATCTTACTCTGCTATGTTCTTACTTACAAACTTTTTTACTTAATTGCTTAGCAGCTTACTTTGTATCTAACTTGGGTATGGACTTACTTAGGAACTTAGTACTTGCTTAGTAACTTGCTTACGTACTTTGTATTTCACTTTGTATTTTCACAATTTACTTAGGAAATTTCTTAGTTCTTGGTAACTTAGTTTCTTACTTACATACTTAGGAGCCTACTTACTTAATTGCGTTAAACGTTCTCAAGTGATTCTTATTTGTGTTGAGTGTATTAGCTGAATAAAAACACAGGGTATGCAGTTCTGCCAGAATTGGGAATAAAGACTGCTGCCTTTGTCAATTTGTATCTAGTACCACATAAAACGTTATTTATTCTAATTCAATAAAGAAGTCATTTGATCAAGTAATGTCCCAGGAAAGCAGCCATTTGTAGAATGCCACTGAACGACTCATTTCAGTTCATCTCCCACTTCACATCTGGTGTTTTTATGGTTTTATGGCCCACTGAGATGGCTTCACTCCGCATTGTTGTCCCATCCTGTTTCCTGCAGCCGTGCTCTGCTCAGATAACCTCGTCCATGTTGCAGGGCTTATAAAGGCCAGGCTGCTACAGAGAGCTGCTGATGAGCTCACAGGAAGTAATGCACAGTCACAGGAAATGCAGACTCATGGAGAGTCATGCATTAGTATATCGTTTGTGGATTTTCTCGCTCTTTTTTTTTTTGACGGCCGAGGGAAGGAAAACTACAGAAAGATACAGAAACGCAAGATGTCACATTGCTGTGTTCCACTTGCTTTGTGTGACTTCTCTAATAACTTGACTGTAATTAAAGGTCTTGGTGTATTAATTTCTAGTATTATTATGATTTTGTGGTTTGTATTTCTGCCCAGCTCTAGGACCGCTGACCATAATCACACGTAAAATGAATATTCCTTCTAAAATTCATCTCTAGCTCCATGTTCCTGTCAATTTGAGAAATGTTCCCCTGACACAGCAGCTGAAAAAAAACATTAGCATTCAGATAATGAAAATGTACTGAGTTGTCCCACTTTTTTTTTTTTTTGGGTTCACTTTTACCACCTACTGGGATGACTGATTATTCCTCTTGAAGATTTGGCAGGTCTGCATTAGGGTGCTAAAATTTTGCACCTCCAGGACACTAAATATTTGGAATACTTTGTGAAAACCAGCTTTACAGCTCACAAGAGTTTCACCCCGAGCCGTAATCAGAGTTAAAGGGTACATCACTGGATATGCAGGGTTATGTGTAGTTAGTTATGTGTATGTGCATTCAGACTCGATACACCGGCCCTTAACTTTGAATTTCTGTGCAGCTCATTTTCATAATTGAAATTACCTATGCAAAGTTCATGCCTCCAAGGTTGCCAGGTTTTTGAGTATCGCATTCGGGGATGGAGCGTTTCCATTACGTCAATTAAAACAACTTGCCTTCAAGCACCAGACTGAAAGTGCAGATAGTTTAAAGCAGATTTTATTGCATGGAAATGTAAAAGCAAGAGAGACTAATACAATAATATACAAGTGAACAGAAAACAGCAACTCACGTATATATCTAAATGAGGGCGAGTCAAATGAAAACCGAACGAAATGGAGATTTTGTCACTTTTTGTGACACCCATTTGTAAAAACAATGCAAAAAAAATATTCAGGTGGCCATCTTGGAATCTGAGCCCCACTCACTAGCCGATACCGCAGAAGTGTCTTATCCTACCTGAGAACAGATCCTACTGCAGAAAGCTCAATTTTTTTTTGCATAAATTGTCCAGTATTTCCAGTAGAAAACTTGCAGAGAGTGGTGACAAAACGTTGCACCAAGCCTTCCACTGTAACTCTTATTTATCTTTTAAATCTTGCCTGAAGGGACTGAAGCAATAAAGAGTACCAGCACCAGGTCAAATTACACTTCTTTACTGAATGAATGTTCCTGTTGTTAAACATGCACAGAAGCACAGAAGCATACAAAAGGAGAGAGCGGGTACAGCTGTAACCTTATTGGTTGCTCAACTATGATTTAAATTATAGATTTCCCACATAACATCATATAAGTAATTTAGATTTTCGTTGAAAGTAGAACTAGTCCTGTTAGTTTTACTGGCAAAAAGGAACAATTATAACTCCATTAAAAAAAAAAAAAAAAACTGTGTAAGCTTACATGTGCATCAGGAAGGATCAGTGTTACACTGTTGTACATTTCTTACTGAGTGTGATGTACATTTAAGGATAGATTGTGAAATATTAAGTAATTATAGATTTATACACTTAAGTTGGATATCAGCTATAAACAGTCATTCCCTCACTAACCTGTCTTATCTCTCTCTCTTGATATTAATAAGACAAAAAATACACAGCTTGTCATGTTACAGAAAACCAGAAATCGCAAACTCCTCTCTTTACTTACTGTTATAAAGCGCTGACACTTTTATGGTGACTCCTTCCATAAATGTTAAACGTCTCCTATCGGAAACCTTCACCCTCTTTCAACACGTTTTCTTTTAAAAATCTGTTTATTATTAGAATTAGATTACGTGCAGAGTTTGCCGTACAAGTCCGCTAACTTGGAAATGCTAACGTGTTGTTCTAAGTTTTACTATTGCCATAACCTCTTTTTTTCCCTTCTCTCTCTCTCTCTCTCTCTCTCTCTCTCTCTGTCTCTCAACAGAGCTTTCCAGTCTCAAGGTGAACAGAAGGTAAACAGCCGTTTCTGCTCAGCGTCTGTCAGACATGCAATGCTTCTGCAGTGTCACGGCAACCTTGTATTGACAAAACCTTTTGTACATAATTGGAATTTTTTACACAAACATGGACACTCACTCCTTTTTCCACATCCACATCCAAGGATCAATGCTTTAAGCCTCGTTTAACATTCTGTGATTGTAGAGAGGCTTTTTTTTGCTGCATTACACTGCAGGAACGTTGTTTTGATCACAGTGTGATTGCCACATGCTTTTAATTATTTATTTATTTATTTAATTTTATTTTTTGGAGTGAAGTTTGTTCTTGCACCTGAATTGCTTTGGAACAGAATGCACAATCCCAGAAATCATTTAACCCCATGATCCGATCATCTCTTCTCAAAAAACGAATTAAATGTAAACCATGGACACACAAACTTTTGTGTGGGTGAAACAGTGACACCGTGTGGCCACTCTAGAACAGTGCACACCAAAAAGACTGTTTTCTTATTTCAATGCCAGCTAAAAGGTTAAGCTGGACTCGGAAGCTGCTCAAGTGCTGAGTGCCAAGGTAGCAGAACACACAGAGGGCGCGATTTGGCCAATATCCAAGAGAAATATTACTCAGACAATAGGGTGTGTTCACAGTCTCTCCCTCTCTCTCTCTCTCTCTCTCTCTCTCTCTCAGGCTGAATAGGTGATGGCAGATTTACTTATATACTTAGCGTAACTGTTTTGGTTTGTTTCCAAAGAGTTAAACCCCTGGCGTTTAGAGTGGTATTGAATTAAAATGCAACAAGGACGCCACCTGTTGATCACCACAGGCTCAAATAAATAATTCACGGCAGCATGAGCGATCACCTTCTCTGTACTGTACATTATAGAAACCAGTTCTGGGACTGTCCATCCTGTATGTAAATGTGTGTGAATATGCTTGGTTTGATCTGCATGGTGCTGTATTTTTTGTGCTGTGTGTGTGTGTGCGTGCGTGTGTGTGTTCACTGTGTGACCCTCAGGCATCGCTTGCTACTGCACCCACTCAGCCTAAGTACTCCTTCACGCCCAGCACGACCATAAACAAGATGGCGCGGCCTTTCTCTGCCTCCGCTAATAAATCCAGCACAGGGCCCGTCATCAAACCGGTGGCGTACGCTCCCAAGCTTAACACCAACGCATCTAACGCCAGCACGCCAGTGTCAGGCAGCATGCCCCCCTCTCAGAACGGGTAGGTGATTCACAACGCACAGCAAGGAAGTCACGGAGCATTTGCTTTTATTTGAATTCGCTCTTTAAGTGTTAATCCAGCGCGTTAACCGTTGTTAAACTTTTCTGCAGCTTGTTTGTTTCTGGTTGCGGTTTACTACCGCTTCGTACTGACTTTATCTAGGCGTATTTGTGGCCACTTGAGGACCAGAGAAAGAACCCATCCCTGCTGTGACAGTGTAGGAGTCTTGAAAAGGTGAAACCGAGTTCAGATCAGCTTCCCGTACGCGGCCCTTGTGTTTCTCTTCACAGTAGCAGTTTGGAAACAGTGACACGAGGCTGCGGTGGGTCTTGAAGAGGACGGACGCCGTTTGCTCTCTGCGCATCTCTCTTTCAGAACGAAGGAGTGTTTTGTTACAGAGTCTGTCCCACTCTATTCTTGTTTATAATTATTTATCGCCATCACCATAAAGCAGTCCAAGGTATCCAGACTTGGACTCTCTCTCTTTTTTTTCTCCAGGAAACTGCATGTGGAGCACCACGCTGTCTCCATGCAATCCTCAATCTGTTTTCCTTTCGCCTCCTCTTTATCGTCCCTGTACGGGGACGCTCGTTCGTCCTCGTCTCTCCTCTGCCAAAGACGGCAAGAGAGCCTGAATTTTAACGAGCCCTTTTTATTGAAACACTCAAAACAACAGATGTTGCTGGTCAAGTGAGCCAGAACAGGAGGCGATGAATTCTTCAGCTTTGGGGAACAAGTCAAGTGTGGCTGCTGTGGGACTGGGGTGAGGCGTGCGCGTGTGTGCGTGTGTGTGTGAGACTTTAAGTTTGATCTTTGGTGCTGTTTATAGAGCCCGGCCTCTCCCCTAAAATCCGCTGAGCTCACGGAGTGCTTCTGCTGCCGTGGTGCTGAGTTACTCAACAGCCTTACTTGGATAGAGATCCATACCGTAGTATCTTTTTCCATAAGACACTAATCACAGATTGCTTGCGTCAGTGCAAAGGGTTTGTATGGGGGGAAAAACAATTATCATTTTTCCCTGATTAAAGTGATTCCTTCTCTTAAAAAAAACACATTTTTTATTATCGGCATAGTCGTGTGTGTGTCAGTGTGCGCTGAAGTTTATTGCCCGTATTCAAGTTACAGAAAGCAGGACCTGCTGCAGCTGGAAGGACAAGAATAGTTGCTTTGGGAAGGAAAAGCAGCCATGTTACGACACTGCACTCTCTCCTACTCTCCCATCAAGTCGTTTTGCAACTTTCTACTGAAATATATATTATTCCGTTATTATTCTGAAATTATACTAGTCACCTTAAATGAAACACAATTCGAAAACAGTTAGAATGATGTCAGCGCTGTTGAATTCTCCAGTCAGACTGGTCAGGAGGTCAGGAGGTGTTAAATATTTACCTATAAAAGCAGCTCTGACAATAATGCAGCTTTAAAGCAAATCCCAGGTTTATTAATTATTAATGCACTCTTTCTAATACGTTATAGTTTCTAAAGCTTGCACAGAGTGTATGGCGGCACTCCATAAACGGATTAAAGATGGAGCGTGTAATCATTGATACTGTGACGTTTTTTAGGGAAGGAGTCTCCAGTGTCGGAATTTCGCAACACTCAAAGCTGTAAAGTAAAGCTGTAACTTGTTTTCCGCCGCAGGAAAGTCTTCAGGACAGAGAGCTTCTCTGTAACGTGACAAGCTGACGAGAGGCTGGTGAGGGAGCAGTTTGTTTCATTAACAGAAAAAATGTACGATTTAATAACTAAAAAAATTCTAATCATAGGCAAATTTCTGTGGTGTAAGAGAAATAAAACACTTTGGGACATGCAGGGATTGTAAAATAATCAACTCCGGGAAGTAACAGTAATGCTGCTTCTTGTCAGACTGCATCACACCAACCCACTGCTGATTAATTTCCTCTAACAGCACAACACGGAGTGCTTTATTCCTTATATTAGAGGATTTATAAGATTTATAATGTATTGTGGAGTAAAAAGTAAGGACAGTATGTATTTTATATAATGTGATGCAAATGGCAGTTAGAAATCATTTACAGATACTGAATAAGCATTCTTTTATTTTATTTATTTATTTTTTTAGACTTTAGCAGATAAATGGTTAATTTCTGTGAAACCTTTTTTTTTTTTGACAGGAAAGATGCTGCAGTTGCACAGATATATTGCATCATGTGACAAGGCTGTTTGTTTTTTGTTTTTTTTTAAAAATAAAACACACCAGTAAAAAGTTTCCCAGTGGGAAAAAAACAAAACAAAACAGTAGTTTTTGCAGGAAATGGCATTAGGGAAGCCATTTTTATCGCTAAGTTTTTGCTTTCGGCAGCAAAATCTATTGATGTCCTAGAACGGTTTAGAAAGTAAGGAGATGCAAATGCAGGGACTAGAAATAAAGAGAAATTAGCTTGGACAAAGACAGATAGTGAAGGGGGGGAAAAGGCATAGAAAAGGGACTTCTGGGTAAAATAATGGTTTTAGTGTCTTTTTGTTGTCACATATGAACAGCCAAGCAATAAAGTTAGAACTACCCCAGAGCTACAGTGTCTTCCTCCTGTCCCACTCTCGTACAGACATTGTGAAAGTCCAAGCATCAGACTACAGAGCGTGATAAAGGAGTGATATTTAGGATCGACTGCTTGTGGCTGCTTTCAGCTTCTCACAACGTGCACGCATTCTGCATCGTACACTACAAATAGTGTGACTCATTTCACTTCCCTGCATCTTGAATGTGTGTGTGTGTGTGTTTTATATAGAAGAAATTAATCTCTCTCTTCTCTATTGCTCTCTCTAATCTAGCAGATGGAGGTTATTGACAAGTTAGTAACACCCCTTTTTCTATTCCTTCCTTCTTGGATGATAGATATTCACTAAATTTCAATTGTCAGCGATATTCATTCTTATAGTCACTCTATTGCTCTTTTTTTTCCTCTTTATCTTCTTTCTATTTCCCTTTTTCAGTAGAGGAGAGGGATTCTATGAAGATTTGTACCAGGACAACAAGTAAGTGAAGAGAGCACGCGGTTCTGATGCGTTGTGCCGAAACGAGAACGGAGTGTGTCTTGTGCTCGTCCGATTGGTTGAGGGTGTACGAGGACGCTAGCCGCGAGGGATGATTTTTTTTTGTAGTGCTGACATCACACATCAGAGAAGTCTGGAATATGCAAACAAGCACTTTAACGAAGCGGGTTTTTGTTAATATGTCATGTGACCAAGCTCTGACGTTCCAGATGTGCGTGGTATGGCATGGAAAAAAAAAAACCTAATTGTGCTGGTGCTTTCACACTTGGTATCTATCTATCTATCTATCTATCTATCTATCTATCTATTTACTTTTTGTGTACTGGGTAATGTCTTAAAGTAGTCAATATTTTTAATCTTAAACACTGGAATTGTGGCGATGAAATATTTTCCGTAAATCTCTGTATATTCCCTCGCTAACAACGCTAATGCTGCCCTCCATGTTTGTTTCTCATGCTTGGTCCCCTAACTTGTGACCTGACTGGTCAGGAGGTAAAGGATTATGTGTAAACTGTGCACCGGTGGTTTAAAACAATAGAGTGAAAGCAGCCTAATCTCTAAACATATCAGATCACAGATCAGGGTCAGCATGTTCGAACTCGTATCACAGTCCCAGTGCGTTGTTTTTGTGTGTATCGTGCTGCCCTGCTAGCCACTGTTTTATTAAAGTGGTGCTCTCAGTGGGTTAGTGTCATTTCAGTAAATCACTCAAAAGCCTTTTGAGTATGAATTACCAATGCTATTTAGGTAGTAGTGAGCTATAGTCGAATAAAAGCTAGTTCCAGACTCTGGAAACGTTCCTACATAGGCATGCCGGGGGTGTCGTGAAAGCTGGAACACTCTTCGTTCACTTGAAATGGAAAAAAGATGAAGATAAACTCCTGTGCCAGTGGTGGTTGACGCCAGCATGTTATCTAGCTGTTTGTGCTTGTTGTGCTTGGTGTGTTTTCGTCAGTGCAGTGTGCATCCTGATTGTGGTAAAAGAGCTGCTGTTAACGCGTCTGACTCCTCCACGTAGGCACGGTCTGCGGGTGGAGAACATCCCGTGCTTTATCCCAAACGATCGCAGTAAGAAGCGTCTGATCGAGGACACGCAGGACTGGCAGCCTCGCACCGGCACCACACAGTCCCGCTCCTTCCGCATCCTAGCCCAGCTTACAGGAACTGACTACAGTAAGACGCCCACACCATCGCCCACCTCGCAGAAACAAACCGCCTTAATCCGTCTTCAAACTAGTCTGATAAACTACACTCAGATTCAGCCTGAGTTAGGAAGAAAGATTTATCGGGCAGGAGCGCACGATATGGCAAATATCTGGTGAAATATGTCCAGGTAGTGTGATATTGTGAAATCAAGGTTGGATTTGGAACCCACAAAATGCTACAGTATGAAAAGTTACATTTACAGCATTTATCCAGAGAGACCATAGCGTACGTATACACTATACGACCAAAAGTATGTGGACACCCGACCATCACACCCATATGTGCTTGTTGTACATCCCATTCCAGATTTAGTTCCCATTTACTGTTATAATAAGCTCCACTCTTCTGGGAAGGCTTTCCACTAGATTTTGGAGTGTAGCTGTGGGGATTTGTGATCTTTCAGCCACTAGAGCATTAGTGATATCAGGCACTGATGTTAGGTGAGGAGGTCTGGGGTGCAGTCAGCGTTCCAGTTCATCCCAAGCCCATATCTTCATGGAGCTCGCTTTGTGCATTGCCATGCTGGAACAGGTTTGGGCCTCTTAGTTCAAATGAAGGAAAATCTTAGTGCTACAGCATACAGAGACTTTCTAAACAATTCTGTGCTTCTAACTTTGTAGTTATACAGTAACAGTTTGGGGAAGAACCACATATGGGTGTGATGGTATGGTGTCCACATACTTTTGGCCATATAGTATAGGTCAGGGTCTAGAAATACCATCAATCTTAAACCCTTTTAGAGATGAGATTATTCATTCATTCATTCATGCAGTAAGTGCTTTATCCTGGTCAGGGTCACTGTGGATCCGGAGCTTATCCTGGGAACACCGGACCCGAGGCAGGAGAATTCACCCTGATTGGGATGTCAGTGTATCACAGGGTTAGAGAGGAGTTAGTACATCAGATTAGTACAGCAACAAAAATAGTACAAGTCAGGTTTTATTATTAATATTATTATTATTATTATTATTATTATTATTTTACAAGGCCAGTTCATTAGATTTGATTTGTAGAAGAATCCAAACCCAATACTCTCAATAGCATACTATAGGGGTGTCCTGTATTACCCAGAAAGGGCCAGTGTGCGTGCAGGTTTTCATTCCAACCAAGCAGAAGCTACTACTGAAAGCCAAGATCAACTGATTAAACAGGTAGAATCAGGTGTGGCTCCTGCTTGACTGGAATGAAAAGCTGCACCCACACCAGCCCTTCGCGGATGAGATTCAGGATTCAGGACTCTGCATTGGCTGTGCATTGGAGTGCTTTCAGTTAGTACCCAAGGAAGACCAAAGACCTTGTTTGATTAGAGCTTAAATTTTTATGCATATGATCTTGAATCTAAATCGGGATTTATAAAGTTTGTGTACAGGCTATTCTCTGTGCTCATGCACCGCTTTGTGTTGAATGTGAACAAGCGCCAGCGTTAGTGGAAAAAAAATCGATCTGCACATTTAAAAATTGACTTACCAAAAGAAAGGACAAGGCAGAAACTTTAGTAAACAAACAGTGACTAAAGGAAGTAGTTGACATGAATTAGTGGTCACTTTTCCAGTCTGTGAGCCCATAAGACACACACGTAGATTGTTCTTATCAAAATCGCCATTATGAGTCACTATTAGTGGGAGGAAAAAAGGCAGAAAATTCCCATGACTGATTATTTAACTGTTAATATTGCTCATGTCTAGTGGTGAGGGTTTCTCTTTAAACTATGGAGCACACACTGTGCATGGAGCAATCATGCTTTTTACTGAATATAGACATTATTTTGTTCCAAATATGCACTATTACATTAAAAATATACCAGTAATTTAAAAAAATGAATGAAAGAAGACAAACTTTAGCGAACACGTATTAAGAAAATGATTAAGATCTGCTACAGCAATGTAACACGAAGGAGATGATTAACTGTAGGCTGTTTGTCTCAATGTACAAGTGGAAATTTAATCAACTACAGATTAAATTCCTGATTTAACAACCAAGGCTATTTCAACACAATATTAAAAACATTTTATATATATATATATATATATATATATATATATATATATATATATATATATATATATATATATATATATATA
>CM040466.1:22715161-22726587 GCA_022758105.1 Pangasianodon gigas
TTTCACTTACTGAAGACAAATCTGAAGGCAGAATGACCCACAAACAAGCAGCAACTGAAGATGGCTGCAGTAAAGACCTGGCAAATCATCTCAAGGGAGGAAACTCAGCATTTGGTGATGTCCATGGGGTCCAGACTTCAGGTAGTCATTGACTGCAAAGGATTTACCTCCAAGTAATAAAAATAATCCTGATATTTATATTATATTATGTCCCATTACTTTTGAGCCTGTGAAAATGGAGGAACTCTGTAAAAAATGGCTGTAATTCCTAAACGGTTAATGCAATATTTTTGTTAAACCCCTTAACTGTGTCACTGTCCCAATATTTATGGACCTGACTGTGTATATATATATATATATATATATATATATATATATATATATATATATATATATATATATATATATATATATATATATATAATATATTTGCTTGGAGGAAGTTTTAGGAATAATTATTATAGCACATCTGCGTTTAGGATTTTTGTTTGCACATCTTTAAAATGAGGCCTGGCGTGTCTTTGATAACGAGTCACTCCTACGGATTCATAAATCACAGCCTCTATCAAAATAGTTTGTAAACCGCACTTCTCTCTTTTAGTTCATGAAAGGTTTAGCTGAGGACTTTACAGAAATCCTGTCACTTTGTTTAACTAAAGCCTTCGACCCAGTTGTTGGTGCGAGACTAAAAGCGTCGTCCGAAGGCAGCTGAATCCGATCTGATGTCGGCGATTTAACTGTTTAGGAGCCTAAAGCCACGTCTAATCTCTGCAGCTTTAGGGATCACGGATCAGACTTGGCGTGTGTTTGATCAGCAGGGCTTGAGTGACTCTGATCTGACCTCTGTAAAGTGGAGTTAAAAGGTTTTTAGATGTAACTCGATTCCATTCTGCAACAAACTTCTGTTGTTGAATCTCTGCTGTAGATGCACGGTACCGCTTAAAAAAGTTTGTACACCCGACTCGTTGTGTGATTTTTCGAATAATAAAGAAGACATCAATGTGATGAAATAACATGCATTGAGAGTTCACGCTTGTCTTGGTCGTGATGCTTTGCATAATCTTCCCGTCGTCTTTACAAGCTTCATGAGGGAACTTATTTATTTATTTATCAACATTTATCTGAAAAGGATATTTGGATATATATATATCCTTGAACACATGGCAGTTCCTTACCAAATAAAACAAATGTCCAAATTATGGTTCCATATGATAGACTATACAGTGTCTTGCATAGGTTTTCACTCCCCTTGAACTTTTCCATGGTTTGACATGGACTTAATTGAGATTTTTTTACCCTTTTCTGAGATACTGTGTGATCATAAACACACACACACACATGATTTGATAAATATATTGATTTTTTTTTTTTTTTAATTACAAACTGACTGGAAGCAACTGATTTTTTTCATTTCAAATTTTTTTAAATGTATTTATGTACCTAATTTTTATGAATAAAATTACATTTTAAAATACAAAAAAAATTAAAAATACATTTATTTATTTATTTATTTGTATAGATATTATTGTAGATATTAAATAAAGTATCACTGAACAGATTTTTCTTTTTTTTTTTACATTTTTTTTAATGTTCTTTGGAAAAACCTATATATCGTGATACATGTCCTATATCCTAGAAATACCTTTAAGAAGCATGATGGTATTTTCGTCATAACACCTACCCCTTTGCAAGATTATTTACAAATTAAACAAAAAGAAAATTGTAATTTCAGAGGTATTCACCCCCGTTGCTGAGAAACCCCAGAAATGAGTTCCGACATGGTTAGAGCATCAAATTTTCTTCAGCTTGCTAGTGAGAAATTATATATAATTAGCCCATTTTGTACATTCAGATAGTCCATTTAACTCAGTTAGCTTCCACAAAATGATGTTAAACTAAAGCGGGTTCTAAATTAATTGCTTGGGCCGGATTAGATGCTTTATCGAGCTGTATGTTTGACACGCCTGTCCTAAATGCTAAATGGAAATGACTGCGATAATTATATTAACTGCGATATTTATACTTCCTCATAAGCTTTTATCAAAATGTCTTTAAGACAATGATAAATATATCAAGTCTAGCGTGTGGAAAAATTGACTGGTAGCGTATGTGACAGCGTTTAGTGATTAATTGGTGATTGAATGCTGTGTGTGAGGGTGTGTGTCTGAGCTTAACGGCGTAGGATCTGATTTGTGTGTGTGTGTGTGTGTGTGTGTCTCGTGCTTTCCTCAGTGCAGGACCCGGATGATGAGAACATGAAAAGGTCCAGGTAAATATCAGGAGTGGAAATGTGTGGCTCTAATGTAGTGCAGTGGAAAGTGCTAACCCGCTCCTTCGCTCGTTTAGAGTGTTGTGTGATGTGCTGTGATGAAGGCCAGCGCTGGATCTCGCCTTGTTGCTCCCCAGCTCTGAGCCTTCATTATAGCTCAGCTGTAATTACCAGTCGCGTTATTTAATGTTTTAAAATCCACTGCATGGCGTGCGCTCGCTTGTGTTTTATCGTTTTAAATCTTTTCCCAAGCTTGTTCTTTCTATTTCTGTTTCCTCTCTCTTATTGTGAGTGGCTTTCTTGTCTTGTTTCTTTCCCCCTTTTTTTCTCTCTGTGTGCTGGCTCTGGCAGGGAAAAGTTCCTCACGGAGATTCAGAGCCCTCGCTATGCCAGGCTGAGGGACTGGCACCATGACAGGTCCGCCCGCTCCCTCAACGTCAAGTCCTGAACGCCCGGGTGTCGCGCCACACCCAGCCTGAGCCTCGCGTCATATCAGGGCAACACGGCGTGCCAGTCACTGGCCTACGCTGACCCCGGTGATGTGTGGGATGTCTAGGGAAGATCAAAACGAAAATATATATATATATTAAAAACAAACAAAAAAAAATCGCATAATCACAAGAAGAAACGCAAACTAGGTGCAAACCTCAAGAGTCCTTAAACCCAGACTGAGTGCAGTCTGCTGTAGAGTTAGCACACGCTCTCTCTCTCTCTCTCTCTCTCTTTCTCTCTCTCTCTCTCTCTCTCTCTGTTATTTCACCCAGTGTTTCTCCACAGGAATGTGTAGTACTGCTAGTCTGAGGGAATTGTCAGGTATTGGACTGTTTTCACTCGACTGTATAGCGCAGTCCCTCCATGTGTTGATCTTTCATCTTTATTTCTCTGATTTTTCATTCTCCTCCTCCTCCTTCTCACTCTGTTTTGTTTCATCACTGTTTTTTGCTGTCTCATAAAAGAGCAAATCTGTCCTGAAACAACCTTTGACTTCTCTGCATTTTCTGACTCATAAAACATTAAAAACTTGACTTCCTTCCTACTGTGTCCTATTATGATCTTTATTTATTTATTTATTTCATTTCATTTCATTTCATCTCAGGCTTGAAATCTTAACTCTTCATTTACATCATTGTAACAAAGTCCACTTCACTAACCACAACCATTCACACTCGGCTTTTATGTGTAGAACAAGCTCTTCCTGGAGAACTTTGTGTGCTGAAAATAATACGGCTGGTTGATTATGTTTACCAAACAGCCTAAACCGTGACAAAAGACAAAACTCATATACCAGACATGGCCAAGAGTTCCTGATCTGTATCTTTTGTGCTTCAAGTAAGGAATAAATCACTTGGGGGTGTGCTCTTATAGGAAAATAATCAGTTATTAATCATTGATTTATTAATTAGGGAACATTTGTTTTTTGTCAGCCTCTAAATTCGAAATGCAGAAAAATATAGAAAAAACACCTTTCGACCTGAATCGGGAATTCAGCAGCTCTGTTTTGTTTCATCAGTCAGCACTCTTGAGCTGTGTCCTGATTGGCCGGGTGATGATAAAGCGCTTAGCTCTGACGGATTTAAAAAAAAAAAACACCTTCTGCATAGTGTAACACAACAGCCTGTGCATTATTATAACAACACCTAGTGGGTGATATAGCGAAAAAAAATAGTAAAGTTGCCGTAGTTGAAGATCTTTTCACAGCGTAGATGCAGCTCAACAGGTTTACACAGCTGTTAGAAAGCATTTAAAATTCAAACAATGACCTGAGAATGAACCTCAGTTCATCTGCTTGTAGTACATTTTGGTATTTGTCATTTGGCGTTTATTTCTCATACTGAGACATTAAGAAGTATTTGGGATGTCCTTGAGATGCTCAGAAAAGCGTAATTTCTCTCAGTGATATATTTCAGTATCAATTAGCATCATTTTCTGTATTTTAAAGCAGCTTCCTCTACAGTTCTACATTATGATGTGAAAAACGAAGCACCTTAACAGGTCACTCGGTTTCCGAGTCCTGCAGCAATATGTCCTGTTACGGATCATGGACTTAATATAAGCGATTGCTGTAATTATATCTGCACTTGCTATAAATAATTAATAGTAATTACAGTTCATTTAGGGATTGACTGCAAAGCTAAAGGCTTCATCAGGATTGTAATACCTGGGTGATGTAACTTGCGCTTTTTAAACACACCCTTCCCTCATTGTGCTGCTTTTTTTTTTTTCTTCTCCTTTGGCCCGTATCGGCGCCTCTGTTTCTGCAAGGCTTTTGAAAAGAAACAAGGAGCCGAGTCACGCCTGAGTGGTACCAACTGGTTTTGGCGAGCGTGAACTGATTAACGGTAATCCATGGAACATTAATCAAGCCTGACTGTTGTGTCATCAAATACAAGAAATGGTCTCACACACACACTTTCTCACACACACAGAAAAAAAGAAGGAACCTGCAAAGTAAAAGTGATATATGAGGCTGGCCATTAAGGGTGAGGATCATTTAGCATTTTCAGGACGGTGTATGAATAATAGCAACAAGATATCAATAATACTGCTTCAGGAACATTTATAAAATATTTATCTGACCTAAGCTTTCAGTGTGGAGGGTGAAAATGTAGTGATAAAACAAATGCACCATTTTCTGGAATATATATAGTTAGTGTTGAAGGTTTGGTACAAACTTTATGAGCAGGTTTATGCAGTGAAGTATTGCAACACATAACTAATGAGGTCCAGGTGGAACATTAACATTTATTCATTTTGTGGTTCCTTTTATCCGGCGAGTCTTGTAACTAAGACAGAGTGTTTGAATCAAGAATCTTGCACTTGCTAGCTGTTTTTTTTTTTTTTTTTTTTTTTTTTTTTTTTTTTTTTTTTTTTTTTTTTTTTTTTTTTTTTTTTTTTTTTTTTTTTTTTTTTTTTTTTGCAGCATTGTGGCGCCAGTCAGTGTTTTCACTGTAAAAAGCTTGTTCATGGCCCAGGAGTTGTATGTATGGTATCGATTTGTTGCCGTGCCAACAGTTCATGCGACATGATGGCCGTGAATTGATGATTAGTGTTTGGGAAAGAAATAGCAACAATGGATTAATGATCTGAGAAAGAAATGACCACTTTACTGAACTGAATAAGAGCTAATAGTAGTGAAAACTTCATTTGAACAGCTGTGCACTTGTAGCTACAAGCAATAAAAACTTGTATAGTGGAAATATCATAAATCCTTTTATTTAGCTTGCCCACTGGGTCACTGAAAGATTTAATGTGTTGTCCAGGATCTTGTTTTGGTTGGACAGAAACCTAAATGACTAAAAAGTAGCAGCTAACATAGTGTAAAACAGTGTGGTTAGCTAAATAGCTAGTTATGTCCATGATACAGACATATATAAATTCCCATGTAGGGGACGTTTCAGCCATAGACATCTACTTGATGGCACATCAGAGATCCTTTTCTGTCAGAATTCCAAGTTGAACTGTAAAATCTTTAGTGATTTCATGCACAGAGACGTTAAACACGCTGACAAGCTCTGTTTGTGTTTAAAACTTTCCGCCGTTGTCATGATTGTTGTCATGAGCTGCGTCTCAGATCGAAAAATCTGACCTTGCAATCAAAGATATTTACTAATATAGAAATTCCAGATGCAAAACAGACCTTCTGCTAGGTTTGAAGGCTACATGAGTGGTTTTTAAAATTCAAACCCTAACTGTAATAGGAAACCCGATTAGTGTTGGTGCTCAAAACGGTCTAGAGTTGAGATATAACACTAGTTTGTTTGTTCAGTTGTGGACACAGTGTCACATTAACCCTGGTGCTATACTGCTATATATATTTAGTTGGTGTTGCACTACGTGGATGCTTAGCGTTAATTTTTGAGGACTTGCACAAGCTAAGCTCCAAATGATTGCAGCATGTGCGTGGCAGCCATCTTGCATACACAGATGCTTAGTTAAAAGCAAGTATAATTCCTTTAGTTCTCAGATTTCTCGCTGCAGAGATTCCCCAGGAACTTTGCCGTAAATATCAGCAGCACATCGCTTTGTAGCAGATATGGTTTATTTACAATGCTACACCGGCTGAGACAAAAACAGGGTGTTGGGCTTTACAGCTCCACTGACTCGGTAGCAAAAGGTCATACTGGGTACAGAACAAAGCGTTTTAGTGTGAAGTAGACAGGCTGGGAGATTCAATTTTAGATGCTGAATCGTCTCAGACGGTGAGCGGATGCTTCGATCAGAGGAATCAAAACCACACTAAGATAAAGTCAGTTTCTACATGCCTGCGTGTACATTAAATGTAAATATACGCACCAAACGAAATGTACGTTAAGAAGTACTTTAAGTTTATATACACACACAAAATGAAAACTTTTGTTTGGTGAAAGTCAGTAGTGAGCAGGGTTTCTTCTTTCTCTGTTTGTTAAATGAATGAAGAAAAAATGCAAGTGACTGCTACTACTGCGCCAACTCGTAAAAAACTAACAGCCTGGACACGTAATCACCTTGTCCTGGGTGCCGGGGCTAGTAATTTGTCTACGATCTTTGTGCTGTGTATGGACTCGTGCTGTGTATGTGATTTCGCTTTGGATAGCAAAATATTCGCAAAGCCAGAACTTGTAAAATCTGACATGGTTATTATAGTTGTGCTATTAATTTTCTAGAGTTTGGCTCTTAAGCGCTGGAAACATGGTTAAAAAGTTTCACTGTACTTGGATTACTAGGTCAGAAGCTTATTTTTGATACTGCCTCTAAAACAGTTCCTTAATTCCGAGCTCGGGCCACACTCGGTCATTCTGCTGCTTCTTCCATCACGTCACAAGCAGCGAGGTAGAGGCCATGTTGGCAAGCTGCAGATGGATGTGTAAACGTTGCCAGGCACCATGGAGTAAAGCTGCTCTGCTGTGTCCAGACTGCAGACGAGGTTTCAGCACGACAGATGAGCGTTCACCATCTGCTTGTCCTCAAGTGACCTCGGCCGAGCAGAACAAACCCGTCAGACGGGTGCGTTGGACAGATCGTTTCAGCCCCTGCCAGTCGTACTCCTGACGAAACCGCTGGTGCACTTGAGAGGACGGTGAGTGCAGACTGAGGAAGCAATCTCAGCCCTTACAGCACCTGTGGGACGCCCTGGATCGCAATTTCAGGAGACGAAGAGACCCTCTGCCTTCCAATGGCCAGCAATTTCATTAGGAACAGGGAAAAAAAAATCCCACAAGTGCACCTTCGGAGACTTATTGGCTCTGTGCGGTAGTAGCGGCTGCGTGAAGTGTACAGAGAAGCACGGCTGGCTGTTACGCGTGCTTGTGTATCGCTATCATTATTTATGTAATGAAGGTCAGAATTTCGATGTTGCAGGCCTTGCATCCTTTTTATATCAGTAGAATATGAATGCTGAGCACTATACCAAGCCGTGGGTGAACATCATTAACCTCAGAGCTCTTTCTCGGGTACTCTAGACCAGGCCACTGTGTGTTCATTATAAAATGATTTAACCTGCCGACTCTGCTGTGCACGGGCCTTCTGAGCAGGATGTTTGTGCCAGACCTGATATTGGCCTGTAACATTTTTATTGGTCTGGACCGACGCAGTTGTTTCCTGGCAATCCTTATTCTGAAGAGGCTTATTTCTCTCTCCACAGCCATGGAGTGATTCCGTGCCCCAGCAAACCTGCAGCAAAGCCCGAAGGAGCTCGAGGTAAAGCAAATAATTCTGAGTTAAAGTCATAGTCTCACATCCCAATGAATCTCCTGTCACATCCTTTATTTAAAATCATGTCTGTCCTTGAATGTCATTCTACCATCTGATCAGGTTCAGTATGCTTATATGGTTGCTTTCACAGCATCTAAGAGAAAATGCCTGACCCTTAAAATATTTTACATCAGTTAGTTTTTGATGAACAAGGTTGTACTAAGACTGAACAGAGCTCCATCTGCCTGTCCTTCTTTGAAGACCCAGAGCTCACAAATGAAAGCTTTAACCAGAATGACTTCCCATGATCCCTGTTTTATAACTCTTTTATCTTGACATCTGTGTTTTTAAAGCTATTTAAAAATTAATCTGCATGTATAAGTAGCAGTTATGATGGCAAAAAGATGGCTGCATTAAGACTCCTGCTCCCATAAATTCTCCCAGGAATACTATAGAGATAGAAGTTTGTAATATAGAATAGGGTTTGACAGCCATTTTGGCGAACTAGCCTCTGTATTGTCTCTCTGTTTGTCACCCCAACTTGCAGCTCCAGCTCATAAATCTTCCACCACGTCCGGACCTTCGAGCCGCCCGCCTTGGGTGATGGACCCGAATTTTGCCGAACGCTATCGGCCGGATAAGACGAGCACGGTGGTGACGCAGCACAGGCAGCCGGCGGAGCCCACACCCGAGCAGAACCGCAGCTCCATCCTCCAGGCTGCGCAGCAGAACCCGGAGTCCGACTCCGGACGCACGCCGCTCTGCGCCGCATGCAACAAGATCATAAGGTACTGCCGTTTGTAGAAAATCAGCGATCCACTTTCAGGCTCAGGTTGTGAGGTGAAGTGCTGCGTGGTCGTTAAATAGAGATGAAGTCAATGGGGATGTGTCAATACTTAGGAGAGCAGGCGGAAAGGGAAAAGGTCAAACTTGAGAAGAAAGTAGCGTTTCTGAGAACCGGCGTTTTACACTGATCAGTGTGAATGGTCATATATGAGCAACCTGTGATCTCCATTATGAATTTGTAGAAGTGCTGTGGATTCCCTGAGAGACCCTTTGACTGTAAAGAAAAATGTGTGTGTGTGTGTGTTTCAGAGGTCGCTACGTGGTGGCTCTGGGCCGCTCCTGGCACCCGGAGGAGTTCACGTGCTGTCAGTGCCGAGCCGTGCTCGACGAAGGCGGCTTCTTTGAGGAACAAGGCTCCGTTTATTGCACCAATTGCTACGACAATCGTTACGCCCCCAACTGCGCCAAGTGCAAGAAGAAGATCGCTGGAGTGAGCATGTTTTAATAAGATGGTCTCACCTGTAGATGGAGGAGAAACAAGTAGATCTCAGTTTCCATTCTGGCATGCTCTGAAAGAGCTTACAAAAGCAGAACGAGTAAAAAAAAATTGTCAAGTTTATAAATTTGCATTTATAAAATCTATAATAACAGCCTGTAATTTGTATCTGTACCCAAAAATGATACAAATGTGTTTGCCTTTCCCAAAGCAGGCACTTTGTGTACTTTCTTTCTAAAAATGCCAAAAGTTAGTATGGCAACTCGAGCACTTTTTAAATTCAGTCTATTGATTTTCATGCATGTATGCGAGAGCAAAAGCGATGGCCTCATTTCCAAGATCTCTCAAACACTCTCTTCTCTCTCGCCAGGAGATCATGCATGCCCTGAAGATGACCTACCACGTCCAGTGCTTTGTGTGTGCCGCCTGCAGGAGGCCCATCAGAAACCAGGCCTTCTACATGGAAGAGGGCGAGCCTTACTGCGAGAGAGGTGAGAGCCTAGAGACGGTCCCTGCAGAGCCGTGGACTTTATAATCGCTCGCACACTGCTGCTCGGCTGCGTGCATTAAAAAACCCCCAACATCGACCTGCAGTGCTTCCCTGAACTTCTTTCTGCTCCCAGTCAGATTCTCTGGGGTGACTGATTGATCGCCTTGAGCTTTTAATAGACAGTTTGATTAGATCTATTCTTGTTTTTTTTTTTTTTTTCATTTTAGATGAAAAGCTCTGCCTATTTTTTTTAAAACCATCTTTTCTCTTGCTTCTTTTTTCGTGTCTGTAATTTGAATTTTTTGCAGATGCAGCTTTCCATCCTATCTAACGCACCCAGACGTTTAAATTGCGTGTGCATACATGGTGAGGGTTTTTATTATGGAAATGAAGCGTGCGGTCAGTACATTTTGCGGCTCAAGTGTTCTTGTGTCAGCATTCAGTTAGAAACCAGGATTTGAGTGTTGATCAAATAGCTGCAGTCTCAGCATGGGCTTGAAAAACCGCTCTAGCGTTCCCTAAGCCGGCCACTTTAAACTCCGTCTACCACTGTAATGGAAAATCAGGGAAAGTGCATTTAAGCATCTGGAGCTGTTTGTGTTATCAAAGCCTGTGGACCACTAAGCATGGACACGGCTAATGTAATCTCACAGGTTTGATAACGTTTTCTGTCTGTTTTGTGGTCCAACTCAACCTCTCTATCTCTCTCTGACTCAGCTCTTGGCTCTTGCATGCTAATCAACTAATCAGCTTTTGTTGTCGTTTGTTTCCCCCACAGACTATGAAAAGATGTTTGGTACTAAATGTCATGGCTGTGACTTTAAGATCGATGCCGGCGACCGCTTCCTGGAAGCTCTAGGCTACAGCTGGCACGACACGTGCTTCGTCTGTGCGGTAAGTCTTTTTGATTCATTGGCCGCTTGTAGCCTCATCTGAGGCTGCCTGTCCCTCACAATGCCTCTCTTCACTGCCTTCTGACCTCGGCCATTTTTTTTCCTCCAAGCCATGTTTGTCGGCTGAACGGACTCGAATGGCATAAACCCCATCTCCCTCCACAAGCGCGGCTGTTGAATACGCCCTTTTGTGTTCCCTTTCTGAGACTGATTAGAATTCCCATTCATTCCCCCTCACCCTCTACTCTCTTTTTTTTTTTTCCATTTCTTTCTCTATCTTCACAGCTTTGCCATGTCAACCTGGAGGGCAAGACGTTCTACTCGAAGAAGGATAAGCCTTTGTGTAAAGGTCACGCCTTCTCTCCACTTTGAGGAGCCGAGATCCAGCGCTCCAGTGGAACACACAACATGGAGAGAATCCTATGGCAAGGGTTATGATGGCTCAAAATTTCTGTGTAGTAACGGACTGAAGTTTTGGAATACTGACTTCTGATGTGTAGTATATAAAAAAAACAAAAAAAACCCCAAAAAACCCCCCCTTTTTTAATATCTGGTATAACAAGACTGCCGAGAGAAAACCACAAGGTGCTTTTCAATGGTCTTGATCTTATTGTTTTTAAATAAATAAATAGTAGGAAATGATGTACATGGGTTTTCTCCCGACAGAGATGATTAGGCTAGTTCTGAGCTGTGTAGCCAGGAAATGTCAGCCATTTTGCCTTGGCAGGTAAAGCCTTCACCATCCCTGCCAGTACAGGTTAGCATTTCATCCCTGTCAGTATTTATTTAGGAAACAGGCCACTTTTTTCCACACAGGTAATG